>CM068747.1:5621937-5884362 GCA_035084275.1 Hydrolagus colliei | reverse complement strand
TGTGAAGGGGGAGGAGAGACACAGGGAGGGGGTGGTGGGGGGGAGAGACACAGGGAGGGGGGGGGAGAGACACACAGTGAAGGGGGAGGAGAGACACAGAGAGGGGGAGGGGGGGGAGGAGAGACACAGGGAGGGGGGGGGGGAGGGAGAGGACACAGAGAGGGAGGGGAGGAGAGACACAGAGGGGGGGGGGGGGAGGAGAGACACAGAGAGGGAGGGGGGGGGGAGGAGAGACACAGAGGGAGGGGGGGGAGGAGAGACACACACAGGGAGGGGGGGGGGAGGAGAGACACACACAGGGAGGGGGGGGGGGAGGAGAGACACAGAGAGGGGGGGGGGGGGGGAGGAGAGACACAGGGAGGGGGGGGGGGGAGGAGAGACACAGGGGGGGGGAGGAGAGACACAGGGAGGGAGGGGAGGAGAGACACACACAGGGAGGGGGGGGGGAGGAGAGGACACAGGAGAGGGGGGGGGGAGGAGAGAGACACACAGTGGAAGGGGGGAGGAGAGACACACACAGGGAGGGGGGGGGAGGAGAGACACAGGGAGGGGGGGGGGAGGAGAGACACAGGGAGGGGGGGGCAGGGGGGTGTCTGACAGCTCGGGGCTGGCCCTGCTCTGATGGCGATGCAGCCGGGGATCAGAGGCCACTGAGCGGCTGAGGGTCCCAGGGACACGGGCTCCAGGAGACCTCGGAGGTGGGTGGCTAGAGAGAGAGAGAGAGATGTTGTTACCCCCCCCCCCCCCCCTCACACACACACAGACACCCCCCCACACACACACACACAGACCCCCCCCTCACACACACACACACACACACACAGAAATACCCCCCCCCCCCCCCCCCACCAACTACACAGACACACACAGGCCCCCCACTCACACACACACACACACAGACCCCCCCTCACACACACCCCTCACACACACACAGACCCCCCCTCACACACACCCCTCACACACACACAGACCCCCCCCCACACACACACACAGACCCCCCCCTCACACACACACAGACCCCCCCCTCACACACACACACAGCCCCCCCCCCTCACACACACACAGAGAAATACCCCCCCCTCCCCCCAACTACACAGACACACACAGGCCCCCCACTCACACACACACACACACAGAAATACCCCCCCCCCCCCACCAACTACACAGACACACACAGGCCCCCCACTCACACACAGAAATAACCCCCCCCCCCCCCACCAACTACACAGACACACACAGGCCCCCCACTCACACACACACACACAGACCCCCCCCCTCACACACACACAGACCCCCCTCACACACAGACCCCCCCCTCACACACACACACACACAGACCCCCCCTCACACACACACCACACACACAGACCCCCCCTCACACACACACACACACAGACCCCCCCTCACACACACCCCTCACACACACACACAGACCCCCCCCCTCACACACACACACACACACACAGACCCCCCCTCACACACACACACAGACCCCCCCCTCACACACACACCCCACACACACACACAGACCCCCCCTCACACATACCCCTCACACACACACACAGACCCCCCCCCCACACACACACACACAGACCCCCCCCTCACACACACACACAGACCCCCCCCCCCCTCACACATACAGATTCCCCCCCCCCCCACCCCCCCTCACACACACACACACACACACAGAAATACCCCTCCCCAACTACACAGACACACACAGATCCCCCCCCCCCCCCCACCACACACAGACATTCGGATAGAGATACCTCCCCCCTCCCCACACACACAGACCCCCCCCCCACACACAGAAAATACCCCCCCCACACACATACACACAGATCCCCCCCCTCACATACACAGATAGCCCTCCACACACACACAGACCCCCCCTCACACACACACAGACCCCCCCTCACACACACACAGACCCCCCCTCACACACAGATCCCCCCTCACACACACACAGACCCCCCTCACACCACAGATACCCTCCACACAGACATACACACAGAGATACCCCCCCACCCACACATACACACAGATTCCTCTAGCCCCCCCCCCCCACACACACACAGAGATACCCCCCACCCACACACACACACAGACACTCGTGTCCTCAGACACTCCTCTAATTTTCCCTCCAGCTACACACGTCACCCTGTGTCACATTATCTGCAAATTAACTGATCACTGATTGTAAGTGTGTGTAGGTGTGTAGGTGTGTGTGTGTGTAGGTGTGTGTGTGTGTAGGTGTGTGTGTGTGTAGGTGTGTGTGTGTGTGTGTAGGTGTGTGTGTGTAGGTGTGTGTGTGTGTGTAGGTGTGTGTGTGTGTAGGTGTGTGTGTGTGTAGGTGTGTGTGTGTGTGTAGGTGTGTGTGTGTGTGTAGGTGTGTGTGTGTGTGTGTAGGTGTGTGTGTGTGTAGGTGTGTGTGTGTGTAGGTGTGTGTGTGTGTGTAGGTGTGTGTGTGTGTGTAGGTGTGTGTGTGTGTAGTGTGTGTGTGTGTGTGTAGGTGTGTGTGTGTGTAGGTGTGTGTGTGTGTGTAGGTGTGTGTGAGTGTGTGTAGGTGTGTGTGAGTGTGTGTAGGTGTGTGTGTGTGTAGGTGTGTGTGTGTGTAGGTGTGTGTGAGTGTGTGTAGGTGTGTGTGTAGGTGTGTGTGTGTGTAGGTGTGTGTGTGTGTAGGTGTGTGTGTGTGTAGGTGTGTGTGTGTGTGTAGGTGTGTGTGTGTGTGTAGGTGTGTGTGAGTGTGTGTAGGTGTGTGTGTGTGTAGGTGTGTGTGTGTGTAGGTGTGTGTGTGTGTAGGTGTGTGTGAGTGTGTGTAGGTGTGGTGTGTAGGTGTGTGTGTGTGTGTGTGAAGATGAACAACACATTTGATTTTCCTCTCGATCGAGAGACGAATTCTAGAAAAATATTGACCTTATCCTTTTATTTTTGATGTCTGTCTGTCTGTCTGCGTGTGTGAGTGAGAGAGTGTGTGAGTGTGTGTGATTCTGTGTGTGTGTGAGTGAGATTGAATGAGTGAGTTAGATTGAATGTGTGAGTGTGAGTGTGAGTGAGATTGAATGAGTGAGTGAGGTTGAATGAGTGAGTGTGAGTGAGATTGAATGAGTGTGTGTGAGTGAGATTGAATGAGTGTGAGTGAGATTGAATGAGTGAGTGTGTGTTAGTGAGATTGAATGAGTGTGAGTGAGATGGAATGAGTGAGTGTGAGAGTGTGTGAGAGTGAGATGAATGAGTAAGTGTGAGTGTGGGTGTGGTGTGTGTGTGAGTGTGTGTGTTGGGGGGAGAGAGATGAGAGTGAGAGGCTGTTACTTCCCTTGAGGAGAAGACTATTTTTGTTGAAATACATGTGTTTTTTGTAAAAAAATTAATTAGAAAAAACACACACAAGTTAAAGCAGAAACATGGGGACACACATACCTGTGAGGAAAAGGATACCTAACAGAGAACGACTGTCTGCCGAGGGACGATGCATTGAATCAGATCGCCAGGGAGGTGAGTGAGCCTGACATTTCAACATTACATTGTATCCATTTGTATGTAACCCTGTGTGTGTCTGATTTCTCTGTGTGTGTGATCTCTGTGTGTGTGATTTCTGTGTGTGTGATCTCTGTGTGTGTGTGATTTCTGTGTGTCTGATTTCTCTCAGTGTGTGATTTCTGTGTGTGTGTGATTTCTCTCTGTGTGTGATCTCTGTGTGTGTGTGATTTCTGTGTGTGTGATTTCTCTCTGTGTGTGTGATCTCTGTGTGTGTGTGATTTCTCTCTGTGTGTGATCTCTGTGTGTGTGTGATTTCTGTGTGTGTGATTTCTCTCTGTGTGTGTGATCTCTGTGTGTGTGTGATTTCTCTCTGTGTGTGATCTCTGTGTGTGTGTGATTTCCTGTGTGTCTGATTTCTCTCTGTGTGTGATCTCTGTGTGTGTGTGATTTCTCTCTGTGTGTGATCTCTGTGTGTGTGTGATTTCTGTGTGTGTGATTTCTCTCTGTGTGTGATCTCTGTGTGTGTGTGATTTCTCTGTGTGTGTGATCTCTGTGTGTGTGATCTGTGTGTGTGTGATCTCTGTGTGTGTGATCTCTGTATGTGTGTGATTTCTCTGTGTGTGTGTGATTTCCTCTGTGTGTGATTTCTCTCTCTCTGTGTGTGTGTGTGTGATTTCTCTGTGTGTGATTTCTCTCTCTCTTTCTCTCTCTCTGTGTGTGATTTCTCTGTGTGTGTGATTTCTCTCTCTCTCTGTGTGTGTGTGATTTCTCTCTCTGTGTGTGTGATTTCTCTCTCTCTCTCTGTGTGTGTGTGATTTCTCTGTGTGTGTGTGTGATTTCTCTCTCTCTCTGTGTGATTTCTCTCTCTCTCTGTGTGAGTGATTTCTCTCTCTCTCTGTGTGATTTCTCTCTCTCTCTCTGTGTGTGTGATTTCTCTCTCTCTGTGTGTGTGATCTCTCTCTCTCTCTCTGTGTGAGTGATTTCTCTCTCTCTCTCTCTCTGTGAGTGATCTCTCTCTCTCTCTGTGAGTGATTTCTCTCTCTCTCTCTCTCTGTGTGAGTGATTTCTCTCTCTCTCTCTCTCTGTGTGAGTGATTTCTCTCTCTCTCTCTCTGTGTGAGTGATTTCTCTCTCTCTCTCTCTCTGTGTGAGTGATTTCTCTCTCTCTCTCTGTGTGTGTGTGTGATTTCTCTCTCTCTCTCTCTGTGTGTGTGTAAAAAAAAACGCGTCCTCGGACCAGAAAGGAAATCAGTTTGTGTTTTTGTGGGGGTGGGGAATTAGACTGAGATCCACTTGTGAAATTGTCGTTCCCCCCCCCCACTCCCCTCCCCGTTATATTGGGGGTGAGATGGGGGGAGAGAGGTCTGTGTTTTTCCTCTGCCTGGATGACAGAAATTTCTATCAACTTTGTAAACCTCCTTTTTGTGTGTGTGTGTGTGTGTGTGGGTGGGGGGGGGGGGAGGGGGGGGGAGGATTGTAAAATAAATAATAATTGCACAAGGCCCCACAGGAAGGGATGGCCTCCGCTGTTGCAATCTAACGGAAATGTGTGTTGCAGAATGATGTGAGCGACTTGAGTGAGTTTAGTGTGAGGAGCAGGGCTGAGATCTGCAGCTCAGAACATCTCGTTATATTGCCTCTCACCCCCCCCCCCCCCCACTCTCCACCTCTTCCTCCTCCTCCTCCATACACAAACAACCACATGATTGCTGTATATCTCCCAATAACACACACACACACACACACAACGGTACTCTAGACATCTACAACAACAACAACATAAAAATGACATGTCTTTCACGTCGGGAAGGACGTCTAGGCACATCGAGACACTGCCGTGCGCAAATTGGCTGCCGCGTTTCGCCCACAAATATACAGCCCAATCACTCGAGGTTGTACTTTGTGAAGCGCTTCGAGACGTCGAGAACACACGAAAAGCGCTGCATCAAACGCGCGGATTATTAATACCGATCTTCTGTTCGAAAAGAGAAGGGAGTTTTCCTCTCTCCGGGCCGACAATCCCCCGAACAAATAATCCTAATAATAATTTGAAGCGCTTTGAGTCGATAAGACGTGGGAAGCGCTAATATAATTATTATATATTATAATAATAATCCTTGCATTTGATATAGCGCTTTTCACATCTTATCGACGTGTCAAAGCGCTTCACAGAATATACTGTAAAGCGAATTGACTGTATAATTGTGGGCGAAACGCGGCAGCCAATTGCGCACAGCAGTGTCCCACAAACAGTCGTGGGTTGAAAATGACCAATTTTTATTATGGTGGGGGTTTTTTTTGGGGGGGGGACGGATTATTATTAGGCGTGTGTATGGAGTAAGGAAACTTGCCTAAGGTTTCGCCCTGACCTGCCTGGATTCGAACACAGGTCTCTCTCATGCTTGTAAGGCAAGTGCTCTTAACCACTGAGCTGCAGGACTCCAGGAGTCACTTACTCAGTGGCTGTTTGTGGAATGTTGCTGTGTGCAACTGGCTTCCACATTTCACCCACAAAATCACAGGCGCCCTACTTTGCAGTATATCCTGAGAAGCGCTTTGAGACGTCTGGACTATATAAAATGCAAGGATTATCGGCATTATTATTATTATTATTATCAGACCTCCAATAATACATGCACAGACAGCTACGGATCAGTACTGTGTAGATTTTCAATAATATCCACACACAGAGGTGCTAAGAATAGTGTACAGTACGATAGATCTCACCCGTAAACACCCACCCTCTCCCCCCCCCCCACCATGCCTCTGCCAGGCATGTGGTGTCAATACTGAGTGCATGCATTCCAGACACAGAGCTATATATATACACATAGAGCTGGAGGAGATCAGCTGTTATCTGCTGTGTTCCTCGGCCAGACTGAGCAGAGTGTATCAGAAGTGCAACAGTAACATACTGTGGAGGCAACAAACTGATCCGGGGGCTAAAGCAGCGACTTTGCCGTGAACAAGTGCACGCGGGTGTGTGTTCTGCACTGCTGTTTGCAGTGCGACTGTGTATGTGTAATGGGTCTATTTTAGCTGGTGTATTTTTGAAGCCTACTGGTGTTCATGTTACTCAGTTGCCGAAACGGGACAGTCAGCATGTGAACAAATGCCTGTGGCTAACACATTGTGAGGAGGGCTCTGTGGTGTGTGTGAGTGTGTGTGTGAGTGAGCAGTACATGTGAATTGGTGTTGGTTGGTCAAACGTTGAGGGTCATTCTGCAGTCAGAGTGTAAAGCTAGCTTCGAAGATGAAGTCAGTAACTCGGCTGTTTTAAGACGTTAGTCCCCCCCTTCCTCCATTGTATGCTTCCTTATTCAGTGTCGCCCCACCCCCCTCCTCACTCAACACCCCTTCACCCCTCACCTGCGTGGCCCACTCTACTCTGATGGTCAATTGAAGGTTTGGAGGTTGCGTGAGAGCCGCAGTGATTCATAAGCCGATCATCTCCGTCTTCGCCCGGCCTCACTGGCTCCCCGTCCCCAAAGGATCCAGTTCAAGATTCTCATCCTCACCTTGAAAGCCTTTCTCCTTGCTACCGCTGTGACCTTTTCACACCACAGCTCCCTCTATTCGCTCCCTCTGCTCTGCCGCATGTCTCCCACCTTGACTCCTTTGCTATCGGTGGTCCGTCCTTCAGTCTTTCTGGCTCCGCCCTTTGGAACCATCCCGCAGTCCCTGTGCCTCGCTCCCTCTCTTGCCTCCTTCGAGACAATCTCGACTTTTATTTTTTCGATCGTGCCTCTTCCAAACTCAACCCCACCTCCTCCCCCTTGCCCTCCATGCCTCTCGACTCTACCCCACAGTATGGGTGTGCACCTCTCATTGTCCAGCGCATGGGACGTGTGTCGTTGTCGTCGTTGTCCCCCCCCCCCCCCCAAACGTTTTGTAAATGCAATTTGGTATTGTTGCTTGGAAATGACCATGACACGCTGGACCCTTGGAATTTGAGTGATACTGGATGAGCTTACGCCCATGTGCAACAGAGAGCCACTGCTGTGTGTCAGCTGCAGTCACTGCTGCCCACACATACACATCTCCTGTTACTGCGTAAACCAATGCGAGTAATTTTAGTGTGTAACCAGAAAGAACTAAGAGCGTTAATCCCAATATAGCCAGTCACCTTATAAATAGGCAAACTTGCCTTTGTCTGAACTCCCATTAATATTTGTTTGTTGCTATTGGTATCTGTTCCCTAACCCTGGCAAATACTTCTTCTGGCACTCATTGAGGGCTGCATTGTCTCGGGTGAGACGGTAAATCGAGGTCCTACCTGACTGTTCAGGTGGACGTTGAAGTTCCCAAGGCATTATTTGAAGAGGAGGGAGTTTCTCCAGATGACAATCCAATTTTTTTTTTAAAAAAGTTGTTTGTTTTATGGCTGTTGGTGGAATGCTGTGCGTAAATTATCTGCCGGGTTTGTCAGTCACTATGCCAGACCGTAATCAAAGTGAAGCACTTTGAGTCATTTTGCAAAGTATTAAAAGCAAGGCTTATTACATTATAGGATATCTCAATGTAAGCACGATTGTGGAAGTTGGGTAAAGGCACTTTGTGGTGAAACACTGGGCCACACAGGCTGAAAAGTACTGCATTGGGCTTAAGTACTGATCTGTGCTCAGAGAGCTATGTAACCTTGGCCTCTCAGTCTGTATTGCACTCTGAAAACCAGAGAGAACATATCCCATAAAGTACAGTCACGATCTCTAATTACCTACATTTGGCAACGTTACTGTAAAAAGATGCTTCAATGTGCGATGTAAAAGTGCAGGCTACTGTCTTCTCTATACAGTGCAATGGTTTGTTAAATTCAGTTTTAATATTGCAGCTAGTTCTTCCTTACAGTACACATACACATACAGCCATCCACACACATCCACACTTCCCTATAGAAGAACAGATCTACACACAGTAGGAAGCCGTACAATAATGTCCCACAAGCAGCCATGAAGTGAATGACCAATTTTATCTGGAAGTTATCTTTTTGAGTAGTACCATGGGATCTTTAACATCCACTTAAACAGGCAAATGGTACCTCAGGTTACTATTTAATCTGAAGGACAACACCACTAGCAATGTAGCACCTCCCCCAGCACTGCACTGGAAGGTTAAGACTGCGAGTTCAAAACCTCAATTTGGGTTTGATCTCACAGCCTTCTGACTCAGATGAAAGAATAAGTTAAGTGTCGGCTTAGTTGGTGACATTCACCTATGAGTAAGAAGGGTGTTGGTTCCACATTCAACCTATTCAGACAGATGTTTAAGATCCCATGGTAATAACAACAAAACGTCAGGAGGACATCCTAAGGCGCTGGACAATTAGTGTTTCGGACCCAAGCTGGGGATCAGAGAGGGTGGGGGGGGTTAGAGGCCGACCGAAGGTACGATCGAAGGGAATTGAGATTGTTCTTGAAGGAGGGAGAGGTGAGGCACAAGAACTGCGGGATGGAGTACCAGAGGTTGGGGGCAGAGTGGATGAAGGCCTGATGGGGTGGGCAAGGAGGGGGACGTGAAGCAAGCCAGAGTCCGCTGAGTGAAGAGATCAGGCAAGTTGGTTGGGGGTTAGGAGGTCGCAGAGGTAGGAGGGAGCAAGGCCAATGAGGGCTTTGAAAGTGAAAGGTACTATTCGAACAGAGAAGGGAGTCTGTCACTTGTCCAACCCCCAAATCCCGCAGTCACTGCATTTAATAGTACAGTACACCGTGCAAAGTACAGTACTTTGATATGTCCTCCTCACATGAGAGCCCTTGTAACAATTGGAAGAATTTAAAAAAATTATAATAATATTAGTCCTTGAGTTTGATATAGCGCTTTTCATGTCTTTTAAAATCTCAAAGCGCTTCACAGAGTACTGTACACTGTAAAGTGAATTTGCCACTGGATATATTGTGGGCAAAACATGGCAGCCAATTGCACACAGCAATGTCCCTCAAACAGTCATGGATTAAGGGACACAATTTTTTTTCTTGAGTTATTATTAGGCGTGTGGAGTAAGGAAACTTGCCCAAGGTTTCGCCCTCACCAGGAATCAAACCCAGGTCTCTTGTTTGCAAGGCGAGTGTCTAACCACTGAGCTGCAGTACTCCTATAATGCGACCAGATGAGTCAGGCTTTGTGAGGGTTTTACTGAAATCTACATTCTATACTGGATCCTTTAGTTGCAAGCGTAACTGCGATGGGTAGCTAATGTGTATATATATATAGTATAATAAGTCATTATATCAGCTGGCAAAGCTCCCATCTGCACACGGGTTTATGAAATAAATGTTGTACATACTCTTTGGGACATACTGCTGACATGAAAGGCATAATAAAAATGCAATTTGTTGTTGTTGTTGTTGTTGGATGCCCCCCTGTACCACTTCTCTACTGAAAGCATCTGTGTTTCCACCTTCACCCTTGTGACCTAGATTCCTGAGATTGGCTGTGTTACCTTTCATGGCACTAGCATTCCTTCAATGGATGAGCATAAAAATGAGGGAGTGTACAGTCACACAGTGAATTGGCTGTCGAAGGCTATATATCTGTTCAAAGTAGAAGATTGTAATTGCAGATTGCCAAGGTTGTTATTTAAACAAAGGTAGGAGTATATGACTCCCTTATTTCCAATCTGGATTACATCCAGGGAATCATAGACACACCTAACACAGAGGCTAATCATCCTGATCTGCATCTCAGCAAAGAATTGGAGAATGTATTTTTATTTTAGTCAGACGCCAGCGGAAACCCATTACCAAACCAGACAGAGAGTTCTACATATGCACAACCTCACAGCTTGCCATTGGAGAGTACTGTCTAGCAAACCAGGATCAGCCTACCTACTTTGGCTTGCAGGGTTAACAGGTGCCGAGTGGGACAAGTCCAGCACCTTGGGATGTCCTCCTGACGTGAAAGGCACTATACAATGTAATTTGTTTTTGTTATGACCGCTGTGACTGCCTGTACCTCCAAGACATGCTGGCTGGTCCATCATCACCTGGAGTCCTGCAGACTCGTGCGGCTGAGAAACTGGAATACCAGGTCTGTCACAGAGGATTAACTTGATTCCGTCATTCCGGTGCTGAACATGTTTCCTTGGAGTCAACTGAGCCCAAAGCAGATATCCCCCCCCCCCCCCCCCCCACCAACCACATTGAGGGTGTTTGGTTGAATGTCTGTGTATGAGTTTGGAATTTACATTCTTCCATTTTCCCTGCCTGTTGCTAAGGCTGTATCCTTATAATCCAGAACTCTGTGGCCCGTGTCCTCGACCGCTCCAAACTTTGTGACCCCATCTCCAGCCATCCTTGCCTGACTCTATTGCCACCCCATCATCCAGAAGATTCAATTCAAGAAACTGGTCCTCACAGTCAAAGCCCTTCATGGCCTTGCCCCACCCTACCTCTTCCCAACACCCATCCAACCTGAATGCCCCCTCCACTCAGCAGGCTCTGGCCTGCTCCACGTTCCCCGCCCCACCATTGACGGGTGAGCCATCAGCCACTCTGCCCCCAACCTCTGGAACTCCATCCCGCAGTCCCTCTGCCTCTCCCCCTCCTTAGCCTTCTTCAAGTCCCGCCTCAAGACCTTCCTCTTCGACGGTCTCATCGGTTACCCCAAATCCCAACCCTTTCCCTCTACCCTCCCCATTCCCGACCCCAGCTCGGGTCTGAAACAATGACTGTCCAGCGCCTTGGGATGTCCTCCTGACGTGAAAGGCGTTATATAAGTGTAATTTGTTGTTGTTTTGCATAGTTTCAATAATCTACTGCGTTACTCAGCAATTCACCAGCAGAGAGTGTCACCATAGGTTCACATCTACACTGGCAGGGGACACAGAGACACTCAGGAGACACTACTGGACTCCTGTTTCTGGCTCTGACCTGTAATGTTTTACATGTGTCCAGCTACGTGACTCTCAATCATAAGTCCAGTTCCGCTGAGGCTTCCCCTCCCACGGCCACTCCTACAGCAAACTTCACGATGTGCTTAATCGCTCCGGACTACGGCAGTGCCAAAAACCCCGGCTGCTTTACATTCCTTCCTCGTTCCAAATCTACCCCTAAATTCAACTCGTTCGCCTGCTCTCCTCAACTAGCTGTTTGTGGAGCATTGCTGACACAGATTGGCTATCCACCAGCTTTCAATTCAGATCAATTTCGATTCGTAAAATGCTTCAAGATGTTTATTCTGATGTAAAAAGCCACCAAAGAAAGCAGGTTACAGGGCAGCCGTGCTGTAACTTGTAACTTGTATCTCTGTTATGATTTATCTCCGGAATTTCCATGTGTAGGATAGGAGGCATGGAACTCTCAGTTTGTGAGATCTTGCATGGACCCAATCCACTGGAGGTTACATCAGCTGTGACCTGAAGGCCTGGGTAACGTAGGAAGCCAGGTGAAGTTTGCTGCAATGTAGGCTACAGTGGACTGTGATGTAAAAATGGGTTCGAACAAAACTCATCTTATGGGTGTGTGTATGTGTGGAGTGTGCACTCCTAAGTTGTCAACACTGGCAGGTATGGCTAATTGCCTGTATCCATGGCTGGAGCAGAGATGCTATGTGGGTGCGGGTGAATTTATTCAGTGAGTAGCCGAGTGCTACCAACAAAGGATGTCTCAGATTTGAATGCCGGTGTTTCTGTGCTGAGCTGGCAGATTTCTGGCATGTGTGGCTCCAATTGGCTCAGTTGGGTAGAGCTTCCAATGTGGGGGGTACCTTTGATGCTGACTGGTTGGTTATAAAGGGACAATCTTATCATATATGCTGTACATTATCCAACTCACCACTTGGTGGTGAGAGGAATTTACCCCTCCTTTCCATTCCCTGCCACACTGTGTACTTTTCCCACTCGCGTTCTCACTCTCTTTCTCTCTCTCTCTCTCTCTCTGAATGTCTCTCTGCCAGTTACTGCTGTTTATTTCGCAATTTAAATAGCTGGAAATTCACAGTGGGTCAATTAGTGTCTGACCGAGAAAAATAGATTAATGTTCAGGCGAGAACAGCTTCATCATCAGATCTGAATCGGGATCTCTCTCTCTGATCTGCTCTGGATCTCTGCCGACAACAAAAACAAACAAATTACATTTCACATTGGGAGGACATCCAAAGCCGATGGACAGTCAAGGATTGCACCTAAGCTAGGCATTGGGGATCAGGAGGGTTTGAGAGAAGGGAGGGTGGGGCTATGAGGGTGACCAAAGGGCTGGTGAATATCTTGACTTTTTAACACTTTTATGTATGTGTCACTTTTTTTTTGTATATATCCACACATACATGGGGCTATGTCTCTCACTTCGTATATAAATATCCATTGATTTTAGCCACTTCAGACCATAAAAGCTCCCCTCCCCCATTACAATTATCACTCCAGATTCCCCTTGCCCCTGTGGTGTGTTGTCTGCTCTTCACTATTAACACCTATTCTCCCCAGTTTTGTTTAAACCTTTTTGTTTCACACCGCTATCACCCCTTTAACCCATCAATTAATCAATTTTCTCCTTTTGTCTTCTTTTTCTGTCTTCTTTGTCTCCTTTGTCTTCCTTGTCCTGCCTACCCCTCTCCAACTTGTTCTCAAAAACCTCTCCCTCCCAACATGCCCCAGTTCTGACGAAGGGTCGTGGACCCGAAATGTTGACTCACTTTCCTTTCCCCATGGATGCTGCCCGACCTGCTGAGTTTTCCCAGCAACTTCCGTTTTTGTTACAAATGCCCTTGTTGCTACTCGGAGATCCTCTGTTGGAAGGTGGGAGTGGATGCATGTGAGGTGAGGACATGATCCTACTCTGGGGGAATCCAGTGTCGAGGCATAAACATGTGGCCGTTTGAGGTATGGGAGAGAACCTTGCACCTGGGAAACTTTACCTTAATACAGTCGAAATAATTAATTGCAGGGAGAGGAAGGGAGTGGAGGGAGAAAGTGCAGTAATTTCTGGAACCCCCCTGGCTCGACCCCTCTGTCTCATTTCCCTGCCTCTGTACCTGCCTCGGTATCAGGCACTGTCTTTGTAAATCACTTCGAGACATTACTCTGGATGAAAGCTGCTGAATAAATGCAGACGGCTGTTGTTGTCGTTGTATTCACCCAACTGCCCTCACCCAAACTGTACTACAGAATAAAGATCTGTTCTTTAAGTAAGTTTTAAGTAAAACCGGTTTCCAAATGGAGACGGCTTTCGGGAATTTGTTCACAGTTTGGCACAGAAAGGCACTGTAAACAAAAGCAAGGATGTTGATTAATTATTATTGTTAATCCGAAATCCAAACGCCACGTTCTTAAACCTAAGAGTTTGTGGCATTTCAAACATCTCAGATGTCAGGCTGACTGGTTCCCCTGCCTTGACCTTGGTCAGAGGAAGATGTGGGGCAGGTCAAAGCACTTCATAGAATATACTGTAAAGTGAATTGTGGGCGAAACATGGCTGTCAATTGCGCACAGCAGTGTTGCACAAACAGTTGTGGATTGAAGTGACCAATTTATTATTTTTTTGGGGGGAGGGATTATTATTATTAGGCGTGTGGAGTAAGGAAACTTGCCCAAGGTTTCACCCTGACCTGCCTGGATTCGAACACATCCCCCCCCACCCACCCCACTTAGTCCAACAACCCTCACATTGATTCTCAGTTTGCCAATAGTGGTTTATTTTAAGGGTGTGGTTTTATCAAACGTCTAGTCCTGTTGTGGACAAATAAGGAAATAATCTGGCTGCTGCTATGTTTGGTATTTGGATACTTCTCGCTGTTGAGCAGCTGCTGGCTTTTCCTTCAGTCTATTCCGAGCGACAGTGGGAAACTCGACCAGGTGCCAACCTTCTGCCTTCTTCATCTTTTTCTCCTGCCTTTTTTTCTGCTCCCAGCTCCCGTTCCCTATCCATCCCCTGCCCTTGGTGGAATGCTCATTCTTTGTACCTGACAAATTTGGGTGAGATTCCATTGTTGACCATTAGCTCAGTAGTAAGGTTTCCTCCGAAGCTGACTGGTCAAGGGCGAGGGAAGTCGTAGCCAATTATTATAACAAGCGAATCCAACTCATGGGTCAACCTGGCGCAGTGGGAGCGCTCTCACCTCTGAGTTGGAAGGTCGAGAGTTCAAACCCCATCCGTTAGGAATGAGAATCACACAGTCTGAGCTGACACCACAATACAGTGCTGGAGGGGGGGGGGGGGGTTGTGCTGCAATGTTAGGGGTTGTCCTTCACTTGGGACAAGATTTTAAAAACAATCCCTGGTCATTCTCTTAATGGTTGTTTGTGGAACAACAACAAAATTACATTTGTAAAGCGTCGTTCATGGTGGGAGGACGTCCCAAAGCACTGAACAGTCGGGTGGTGAGGACCCGAGCATGTGGGGGAGGGGTAGGAATGGTGTGAAGGAATGCAAAGATGTAGGAGGGTGGCTGAAGGCATGGTCGAAAGGGAAGGTCTTGAGTTGGGCCTTGAAGGTGGCAGGAGAGGGAGCAAGGTGAAGGGATTGTGGGATGGAGTTCCAAAGGGTGGGGGCAGAGAGACTGAAAGCCCGGCTGCTGATGGGAGTGTGGGTCAGGTGGGAGTAGGCTGGAACCTGCTGAGCGGAGGGAGTGGACAGGTTGATAGTAGGTCAACAGATCAGAGATGTAAGATTTGGGTGAAGCCGTAGATGGTTTGAAAGTGAGGATGAGGATTTGGGGCTCTATTCTCTGAGAGATGGGGAGCCAGTAGAGCCAGACGAGGATCAGGTGATGGGATCAATGAGCCTGATGCGGGAGAGGACAGGGCTGCAGAGTTTTGAATGATCTACAGCTTGTGAAGGGAAGCATTGGGGAGGCCGATATTGGGGACATTGCTGCTGGGCATCTTGTTTGCCTACAAATTACAGTCACTACGCTTTACAGTAAATCCTATGATGTGAAAGCCACTAATTACAGTATATTGAATGTAAGGATTATTATGCTAAAGCAGCATACACAGGCTCTCTTCACTGTATTGTTCATCGATGATGTACTGTAGTGGTGGAGTGGAGCTTTGCAAAACCTAAGGACTTTTAATTTTATCATTAAAGTGCACACTTGCAATCTATTAATGGTAGAGGTGCCTGCTTTGCATTCTCTATACAGGACCTACTGTAATCTTGTTAAATTAAGCCGCTTGAAGCAGGAATGGTACTTTGTTACTTTGGTGTTACTGCTTGATCTCGTGCAGATGTGAATGGAAGATTAGCCCTACGTGCTGGGTTACACATCATCACTTGTTTGCTGCCTCAGTCTACACACTTGCAAGCTGCAGTTTCCATGCCAGTGTTTGGTCTTTAGGAGAAAGGCAGGTGGGGGTGAGAGTGGTGGAGTGCTGGAGGGTAGGGGAGAGGGTGGGGGGAAGATTACAGGAAATGTTCTCATTCCTCGTTTCTCAACCATTGTAACACAGTCGCTCAGTGATGTTGGGGGATTATTGTCCAGGATACAAGGAGAAACTATTTTCCAATAGTGCCATGGGATCTTTAATGTCCACCCGAACAGGCAGACAGGATCTTGGTTTAAGATCTCACTCGAAGGACGGCACCTGTAATGGTGCACTCCCAGCACTGCACTGGAGTGTCAGAGTAGACTGGGTTTCCAAGGACTGAAAAGGGCCTTGAAACCACAACCTCTGTCTCGGTGGCAAGAATGCTGCCAACCGAGCCAGGCTGGTGTTTAAAATGCGAGCTGCATTGATGGGAGGGTCCCGGAATCTCGAATCCTGACAGCAAGTGGCCGTGATCACGCCAAACAGTGATAGGGGAACCTGACTCAGGAACCGGAGAAGTAACTCCTCCTGAATACATTTCTCTTTAACCTCGCCTCAGAGTCGCACGTCATGGGAGCAACCCCCCACTTCAGAACTTTGATCCCACAGTCCAGGTTTCCATTCCAATGTATTGCTGGGGGGGTGCGTTACATTGTCAGAGGTGCCGTCCTTCTGAAGAGTTGATAAACTGAGGGCCCCTGTCTGTTCAGGTGGAAGTTAAAGATCTCACGGCACTATTTGAATAGATTAGTTTCTCTCAGTGTCATTGCACCCAGTGTGCAAATTGTCTGCTGTGTTCACCTCCAAAATATAACCACTACACTTAACTTTCGGTCCCAA
This sequence comes from Hydrolagus colliei, assembly GCA_035084275.1. Classification (NCBI taxonomy): domain Eukaryota; kingdom Metazoa; phylum Chordata; class Chondrichthyes; order Chimaeriformes; family Chimaeridae; genus Hydrolagus; species Hydrolagus colliei. The sequence goes on along the minus strand of CM068747.1, from coordinate 5,867,805 downwards.
ACAGTGCTTTACGAGATCCTCTCCCTGTGGAAGGCGCAGTATCAAATGCAAGGATTATTTATCTATTTACTTATAAAAGCCAGCATTCTCTTGTGTTTCGAGTGCACTTCCTTTTTAAAAAAATGTCAAACACGCCTGTCCTAAGGTTCTTGGGGATGGGAGGGAGGGTGGGGGGGTGGGGAAGAGATAAACCGAGAGCCTCGTTGCTGGATTGGCTGGTTCATTCGCTTCTGAAATTGGGTCAAGTAAATGTATTTTTATGGAAAGTTTAAATGGGAGAGTAAGCTCTCTGCTGCCGCCGCGATGGCTGTAGTATCCCTGTGAATTGTTAAGGGCTCGTCAGTCGATAAAATGTCAGGGCCACTTGTCTTCACAACCAGCGAGGTTTCACTTCCTTTTTGATATTTATCACTAGATCTCCCTGCCCTTTTGTGGGAGGAGAGTAAGAAAAACAGGGCTGATGTCTGCTCACGCTCAAATGTTCAGCGCACCAGGTACTGAGTCCTATTCCCTTTGATGTGGATGCGTAATGCATAAAGTTATGATGCTGTCAGTATCCAGGCTGAATATATTTGTGCATTTATACCCATGCCTCACTCGCTGCTTTGGATAGCTCGTCACGGAACCCATTTCTCGTGGGGTGATTGGTTATCAGGAGTTCACATGCACAGTCGCTACACTTTACCTGTGAGTCGCTTTAAGATGTACTTATATTCTATAGGCGCTAATTCGGGCACTGGGTGTGTGACCCTGGCTCAGAGGGTAAGACACTCGGCTCTTGAATCAGACGGTTGTGGATTCAAGCCCCCCCGTAGGGACTTTGAACTCATAGCCTGGGCTGAAAAAACAATGCAGTGATGGGGGAGGGTGGGCTGCATTGTCAGAGGTACCATCTTTCGGATGACCGAGGTCATTAAACAGAGGGCCCATGGTATTATTTGAAAAGAGAAGGGAACTTCACCTGGTATCCCAGCCAGCAATACCCCCAGATAAAATGAGTTGTACGCTCTATGGCTATTTATATTAATAATAATAATCCTTACATTTGATACAGTGCCTTATCACGTCTTCGAGATGTTTCAAAGTACTTCACAGAATACACTGTAAAGTGAATTGACTGTGCACGGGACATTGCCACACATTTTGGTGTCTCCAGCGAAGTGCTTCGGGACACCATTCCGATGTGAAAGCCACTGTATCACGCGTAAAGATTGTTATTTATCATGTGATTATGAAACGGAAGCTTGACGTCAGCACCAACGCTGCTTGATTTCTGTGGCCCTCGCTCCTCCTACGTCTTGCACAGTGCCCTGGAGCCTTCACCTCGGTTCCTCAGTTACAGAAAGATGGAGTGTCAGCCGTTGTACTCGCAAAAAGAAATGTTTGCTTTCAACACATGATCTTTCGTTTGCCAAATCTAAAAATTGTCCAATCTGTACACCACATTTTTGAGATAATCAGATCTGAGACTGGAATCTTATCCAGTCAGCAGCTAATAATCACCACTGTAGTTTTCCACTGAAAACAAAATACGTAAGAGCCTATCAATAATACTGTTCCAGAAACCAGGCAACCTAGAATATACACTGAACGCATGAATGACACAGTGACGAATCCAGGGATGAAGACGGGCTCCAGGGCACAGTGTTAACAGCAGAACCCTCCACATTGACAGTACCCTGTAATGGAGCCAAGGAGAACAAACAATGTTGTGAAAAGGGACTTTGCTGAACACTTTAATGATGAAGTTGATGCCCTTTTAAACTCGATGTGCTTCCATACGCCTCTGGCTGCTCAGTCTGGCTCCCCACACGATAGCAGTAAAGTGCATTATTGATGCCGCGACTGGGTGCACAACAGATGAAGGGCTTGATAGTTTCGCAAGCCATTGAAGGGCCGGTTGCCAAAGGCACAGTCTCAGGGTGGGTTCATCACTGTGAATGCAGCTGCTGCTGTCTGGTACCTTTTAGAATGGGACGGAGCGGATTAGCGACCGCTGAGAGTTACAGCCTGCTCCCTGCGCCTGACTCATGGTAGAGAAGGTTTGGATCATATGTTGTGCGCTCGGTCTCAGCATCAATAGTGCACTCACTGCCCATAGGAACTCGGAGTAGGTGATTAGCCCCTCAAGCCTGTTCCACTATCTATTAGATGAAGGCTGATCTGTACCTCAACTCCTTTGAGGTACAGATCATCCGCCTTTGCTCCATATCCCTTGATACCCTGACCTAACAGAACTCTAACGATCTTGACGATTTCAATTGATCTAGCACTACAGTGTTTTATGGCAGAGAGTTCCAGATTTCCATGCACTTTGCATGGAAAAAGGGCTTCCTGATTTTACTCTTAAGTAGCCTAGCTCTAATTTTAAGATGATTTAGAATCAACTATTTAGAGCAGTGGTTCCCAACCTCGGTTCCTGACCCAAATCAGGGTTGCGAAGTAAGGTCGCGAAGGGTCATCAGAATTTTTTGTTGTTGCTTTTTTTTAAATGCTGAAAAGTGCCGAGGCGACACCGCCGACCTATTTGTATGAAAAACCGTACTAACGAGTTGCGCTGAGTCCACAAAAGAGACAGAGATATCGTCTTGGCTGAGCTTCGCTTCAGTCACGCAGTCGACCCCTAAGGGTCGGGAGGACCTGTTGGTTGCCAATTTAGGGTCGCAGCAAAAAAAGGTTGCGAACCACTGATTTAGAGTCTTGTTGCTTCATTACCTCTAGGGTTTTTGTTGCTTTGTGTATCATAGATCAGGTGAGGCCTCTTCAGTTACCGTTAAAAGACTTTCTGTGTGCATTTTGCATGTCCTCTTAGTCTGACGTGACTGTTAACTCAGGCATGACTTGACCATTACCCATTACCCATCAAACTTACCAAAGTATTCCTCCAACGCGCCTCTTTTTGAAATTCTTATCATTTGTTCTACACTTTCTTACACTCATCTGGACCAACCCCAGTCCATCTGATTCAGTATCACTCCCTTCAAATGATAGCTCCACTGCAGGCAGTTCTGCCACATCCTCTCCCATCACTTGTTCATCAGCTCCGTGTCACTAATCCCAACTTCTGGATTTGCTCATTATCCAAAGTGGTGCAGAATTCCCCGGGAATTCCCAGCTTCCATTCGCTCCACAGTATAGTTGCGCTGTGCCTGTCTGTAGCTTTATGTACAAATTGCATCAGAAGCTATCTGCGTAGAGAGAGCTGCATAGGTCTATGGGGAGACATTGCGTTACTATAGTAACTCTAGTCAAAGTGTTTTTATGGTGTCAATTCATGAGGGAGCTAAACAAATGCGGGTTATACCAGAGAATCTATCATTGGGAAATGTGTGTGTTAATCTGTGTTATTAGACACTGTCACACAGTGTGAGGCTCTATGATTAGACACTGACAGACAGTGTGAGGCTCTATAATTACACAGTGTCACACAATGTGAGGCTCAGCGTTATTATACACTGACACATAGTGTGAGACAGTGTGCTACACACTGATATCCTGTACAGTATGAGGCTGTGTTATTATACACTGATACCCAGTGAAAGGCTGTGTTATTACACACTGACACACAGTGTGAGGCTCTGTGGTTACACATGGGAGGGAGGCTTTGCCATGCTGGGGTGGGATTTGATTGACATACTCTTCTCATTGGTTGCTTAAACTCTGTGTTAAAGTTGATTGATCCCGAGTACGCTCAATGGTCGGGCTCACCTGGCTGACAGGTGTGCTTCCAAAATCTCCTCTACCCTGTTAGGCGGGCAGCTCACAGCAACCAAACGCCACACAAGCTGCACAGATGCAAACCACCCCGCTGGTACTGTAAGGGTTAAAGTGACACAAAACATCTCTGCGAGGAAAAAGCTGAACCTTTGAAGCAGAATTTTCGATGCTGGTCTGAGTGGCTTATGGTAGGTGATCTCTCCCTCTTCTCCTGACCTCACCATGCAGCACAGTCCATACAGTATTTACTCCGTCAGGAGTCTGGGGTTTAGACTGAGTCTCTCGTGTGTCCTCACTGTTTCAGTGGTTGTAGTTGATGAGCCCAGGGCTGAGGGTGAGGCCGTTGGTACTGGTTCCTCTCCACTGTCTGACCCTGTCACCTTTCTGCTTCATCTTCTTCCTCGTGATTCCGACAGGGGCAGAAAGATTTCACACAGACGCGAGAGTGCCATCATTTCATCTCGCCAGGCAAGCTGAGTTGGCAAGCACATCAACACCTCATAATAATAATAATTATTATTATTAATAACAGTCCAGTATTGAAGCTTCTAGATATTAGCGGATATCCTGCTCAAAAACACCTGTTCTCTCTCTGTCTCTTTCATTGTCTCTGCCTGTCTCACTCTCTCTTTCGCTGTCTTTGGTCTTTCATTGTCTGTGTGCCTCTTGTTCTCATTACATGTATCTCTCTCTCTTTCTGGCTTGGTCCCATTCTTACTTACACTTTCAGTCTGCTTTTTATTATTTTGTTCTGTGTGTTGTGTACGATTCACGTGGATATACCTCTTCTTTCTTCTGCTGAGTTATTAAATTAGTTTCTCAGGTTCCTTGTCCTATTTTGAGGGTTGAGATCTGTTGGGTTGCGCTGTAATGGAGTACAGAGATGTGCGTAAGTGTTCAGTGGCTTCCTTTCAGGGGATCTTGACTCTCTCTATATCACCTCCCTATTGTCACCTCCATCTCTATCTAATATATATATATATATATATTTCACCTCTCTTTATAGATCATCCTTCCTTTCCCCTTTGCCGTTCTTCTCCTCGACTCTCTCCCCTTCTCACGCGAAGGCTTTTGACTCTTTGTCATTCTCGGAGACGACGACGATACCACAAGCAGCCTCCTGTACCTCATCTAAAGGACCATTTATTTTCATTTATCAGCCATGACAGTGGGTGCTGGCAGCCTGGATGACTGCAACCTGTCACAGACAAGGATGATTCTCACCTTGTGCCCACCAGCCAAGAAAGTGATTGGCAGCAGCAAACCCTGACTGATCTGTTTTTTGCCCCACCCCCCACCATTCCTATATAAAAAAAATAATCCTTGCATTCGATTTAGCCCCTCATCACATCATTAAAATGTCTCAGAGCACTGCACAGAATATACTTTAAAGTTAGTTACATTTTGTGGGTGAAACGCAACAGCCAATTGCGCAAAGCAATGAACAGTCGTAGATTGAGTGACCAAATTATTACGGGATTTTTATCCCCAGAAAATTATTTGCCAATCGATTTATAACCGGGTTCCTACTTACTGCTAGGTAAACAGAGGCGTTTAGAGTAAGGGCAGTTGCCTAATGTTTCGCTCAGCCCAAAAATCAAACCCGGGTCCTCTTGCTTGCGAGGCGAGTGCTGTAACCTAACTTCCTAGTTTCCTCCCTAACTTCCCTTCAGTGCTTCAAAACACTGCCACGTATATAACCGCAAGCTGTTGATGTTGCTGTAACTCCTGGGCGGAAAGGCCATTGTAATTTACTCAGCACCAACCGGGGAATTGAACCTGTGACGTTCTGGTCTGTACGAGTCAGCACTGCACAAGGGCAGTGCCTTTAACCACTTGGTGTCAGTGGGTGGAGGTGTTGAGGAGAGGGACAGGGAGGATGCTGAAATGAATCTCTTTTTATAACATCTTTGCTTTGTGATCTGTTGCGTGATCAGAGACTGTTATTGGGTCTCAAACGGGCCAGCCACAAACGTAAACAATCTAAAGGCCATGAACAAAATTTCTGCACAGATTTCCTGCCCTCAGTGGCATTGTTTCTGTAATTATTTCCAGTACTTGCATCTTGGAGCGGTTAAGCACTCCGAGCAATAACAATGTACTGAGTCATGGCTAAGTGTGATGCGGGGGTGGGGTGGGGATGGGGTGGGAGGAGTGTCATAATATAGGAGGAGAGGTCACCCAGCTCTGTGCAGGATCCACTGTGTCCTCCAGGGTCTGAGTGCAAATTCTGGCCAGTGTTTCAAGGTTCTCAATCTTGTCAGATGTGAACAGAGTCCAGTCTGGCCTGTGAGAAGGCACTGACCGATTTCTACTGCATATAAACAGTGTATAGAGGGGATCTGCACCATAATACGTCCAGCATATATTGAGTACATGAACAGTGCAATATGGAAGTCCCTAATATACCATTCATCTCTACTGAATAGGGGGCAAAGTTGATTGTTCGGTAATGGTGTGAAGCTTAGTTTGCAGCCCGTCCTCAGCCAGTCTTTTTTTAATCACCTTGCACTGCACATGTCTTGATAATAGGGTTCTCTGAATAGCAACACTTGGTTCCGCTGCTGTTACGAGGGTTTTGTTGAATCAGAATTGCAAAGCGCTGAATTATTCTGCAGTTTCTCTGATAATATGTGGGTCAGAAGGAATTATTTTTGGCAAGTGAAACCTCTTGGGTGGAGGAGGGGAAAGAGAGTCTGAAGGTGGAGCTGGCATTGTTTTACTGTCAGTGTTTTTTGGGGATGGTCATCCTTACAAAGATCATTCCCACTCCATTTCTTCCACCTTTTGACAGCAGTTACAGGAGAATATTAATTTTTTTACAGCGTTTCAAAGTGCTTCATTCACAGGATATGATAATAATAATCATTGTATTTGATGGGTGGATAGGCCCTATCACCCCCATCCTTGTCCTAATCCACTGACTCCCCATCACTCAGAGGATACAGTTCAAGAAACTCTTCCTCACCTTCAAAGCCCTCCACGGCTTTGCTCCTCCCTATATCCATGACCTCCTAACCCCTTACCAAGCTGTCTGCACCCTCTGCTCAGTGGGCTCCAGCCTGCTTCATGTTGCCCGCCTTACCTGGCCCACCATTGGTGGGCGGACCTTCACCCTCTCTGCATCCAACCTCTGGAACTCGAATCCGCAGTTTCTCCATCTCTTCCCTCCTTCAAGACCCTCCTCTTCGGCCGTGTCTTTGATCACCTTCCTACCCCACCCCTCCCACCCCACCCATGTAAAAAAAGTAGCATGGTTATGGTGGTATTACCATGGTACTACCACCATAACCATGGTACTTTTTTATAAGGGCACCTCCATCTCTCCTGATCCCAAACACCAGTTTGGGTCTGAAATACTGTCTGTCCAGCGTCTTGGGACATCCTCCTGATGTGGGAGGCTCTATAAAAATGTAATTGTTGTCGTTGTTGACAAAGGGTCCTTATCACATCTATCGAGACGTCTCAAAGCACGGCCTAGATGACTGAGTTCCACAAACAATCATGGACTGAGTGATCAAATTATTATTTATTTATTTTGAAGGGATTATCCCCCAGAAAGAGGTATGTCAATCGACTAAAAACCGGGCTTTTAGTTCCTGCTGGGTAAGGAAACTTGCCTAAGGTTCGCCTGTTGAGAATCAAACTCTATGCTGTAAAGTGGATTGACTGTTTATTTTGTGGGCGAAACATGGCAACCAATTGTGCCAATTGTGCACAGCAATATCCTGAGGATTGAGTCACTAATTTGCTTTGTGGGGGGAATTATCATCAGCGCCTTGGGATCTCCTCCCGAAATGAAATGTAATTTTGTTGTTGTTGTCATTACTCCCGGAAAAGGTTCCCTCAATCGATTAACAACTGGATTCCTACTTACTGTTAGGTAAACAGAAACATGTGGATTAAAGAAACTTGCCTAAAGTTTTGATCGCGCTGGAATTGAACTCGGGTCAACAACAACAACAACTTTGAATTATATAGCGCCCTCCACGCTGGACGGCGTCTCAGAGCACTTAAGGGTCCTCTCGCTTGTGAGGCAAGCGTGCTAAGCACTGGCGCTACTGGATGTTGATAGCTGATCAAAATATTGAAGCCATGCCAGGTGCTGACTGATTCCTTCTTCATGTAAATTGTTGTTGGCGTTGCCTCATAACTGCTGCAGGAGAATCCCTCCCTGTCTTATCCATGTCTTACAAAGTATCCAACTATCTGTTTCCTCCCATCAAATATTTATTCGATGTGAATAAACCTTTCTTTGTCCCATTGTTGAGCAACGAGCTTACCATGAATTTTATATGGTGTGATTGTCTTCTTGTGCTGCAGGGGTTTAGGCTGGGACTTAACTTAATTAACTTATTGGCGGAACATCTGATGCAGATGTGCAGAGCAGCCAGTGAGATCAATTGGAATCAAGGCAGGCCTCATGATGAATGATCAGGCACTGGCACTTCAGAATCGCATGGCATTTCGATGCCGGTTATACGGAAGTTACGGTTGATCCGGTGCCGGATAAACAAGCTTTTGCTGTATACTATTGATTATTATTATTGTCATCATCTCAGGCAGTCCACTGGCCGCTCACTAACCAAGTCTGACGGTAAATGGAGTGTGAAATGTAAGAGGATGTGACATTTCCTTAATTGGTCGTCCGCTGATATACAGTCAATTCACTTTGCAATTCTGTGAAGCGCTTTGAGACATCTAGAAGATGTAAAAAGCGAGCGCTCTATCCAATGCAAGGATTATTATTATTATTATTATGAGAAGCTTGTATTGAATGCTTTTGGTTGATCGCCTTGATATCTAATAATAATAAAAATAATATCTGAGACATGCAAAACAGATTGAAAGAGTATCCAAAACAGATTGAAAGAGTATCCAAAACAGATTGAAAGTTCCATTGGAGCCACATACACATGGTAATTCTTTTAACTCCCGCAAACTCTCCCCCAGCAGATTGCGCCCCGCTTACCTAAATCCAGGTTTGTGGACTCCACAGTGTGCGTTTAGGTACTGTTGGAGTCTTAACCAGGTAAAACTGCACAGATTGCCATTGAGATCACTACCTATCAACCTTATCCAGCTAGGACCAGTCTACCTATTAGGGCTTTATCTTGAAGGGGTAACGTGAGTTGAGTGGTGAAGAATCCTTGCCTGTAGTATCCATCTAATTCCTGTTGGTGAAGCAGGCTAGCTGTTGTGTAATCCGCAGTGCCCAGAACAACGCACTTGACTTGGCAACGAGACTACTGAGATCGCCACAGAGGGTTGACTCGATTCTGACATTCCGTTGGCAAGCATGCCTGTCACCTTGTAGCCATCTCGGTGTTTTACATCATGTGTGGCTGGAGCTATCCACGTCAATCGCAAGCCCCTGCACTTTCTGCACAGTATGTCTGTAAAATGCACGCTATACTTTACCGTATATCCCATAAAGTGTTTTGAACCGTCTTCCTACTGTAGAAGGCGCTGTATCAAATGTAAGGATCTTTACTGTTATTATTAACAATCGCCTTGTGCTCTGATACCCGTGTATGATCTGAATGGCCCAGGTTTGCTCTTATCTACAAAGGGTTAAAGAGTACCAAAGATCAGACTGTGAACATAATTTGTTTCCTCGGCGCTGGATTCAGTCCAGTCTGTGCTGCCAACTTCCTCCACTTATTACATTTTCTGCTGTACAGGAGATAGTATCAGATATGGAGTCAAGAGTGTGGAGAGACTGGCATGAGAGCTGGGCCCACTGCGAGGGGATGTGATGTGCATTTAGCGACTGTGATGATAATAACAGTAATAATTCTTGCATTCGATGTAGTACCTTTGCACAGCATTGAAATACACCAAAGTGCTTTGCACAATATATTGTAAAATATAATATATTATACTTTATATAATACATATATTAGAGACTTTTTTTGGGGGTGCGGGAGGGGGGAAACGCAACAGCCAGTTGCACATAGCAGCATTCCACAAACAATCATGGATGAGTGACCATTTATTTGGGAGGGTTTATTACCCTGGACAACGATATGCTAAAAACGACTAACGGGATTCCTACTTACTGCTGGATAAACAGAGGAGTGTGGAAGTGAGGAAACTTACCCAAGTTTTTGCCCACCTGCGAATCAAACCCAGGATCTCTCGCTTGTGAGGCAAAGGTGGCCGGCCACACATTGTAATGATGCAGTGTGCATTCAAGCACGCACAGAAGCTGATACATAAGGCGCACACACACACACAGTGCAGAGTACAGAAGTGCCGAGTAGATTTACAGAAAGCGTAGGGGGGTAGGGGTGGGAGAGAGACATTCAGTCAAAGTCGTCTACTGGAAAAGGAGCTGGCATTTTCATATTATCTTAAACACTTGTGAGTGTTTTGTGATAATCATTGTCAAGTGAGGGCGGTTATTTTACAGGTAAAGTGACAGCAAAGTGTGTTTGATCCATTTTATCGTGAGGTTCGCCTGGAGGTTGGTGGGCAGAGGTACTCCTTATTCCTTCCACTTTTTGATTAGTGTCAAGGGATCTTTCACATCCACCTGCTCAACTTCTCAAATAAATACTAACGTATTTATTCTGTGCTCTTGGTAAAGGAGCCTGTATTGGTTTGCCTTTAGCTTGCATGTATACCCACCGTTTGGGGAATCGAGAACAGGAGGCTCACAGTTATTACTGTGAACGGTGAGGGAGATTAGAAGACCTTATTTATACTCAGACGCCTGTTAGGATCTGGAACGTGTTACTATAAGCGGTGGCTGAAGCCAAGTCATTACTTTGCATCAGCTTGGCTCAGTGGTAGCACTCACGCCTCTTGAGTCAAGAGGGTTGTGAGTTCACATCCCACCTCGGGGATTGGAACCACATCGTCCAAGCTGGAATCACATCGTCTGAGCTGACACTCTAACGCGATGCTGGGGCTGTGTTGCATTGTCGGAGATGCTGTCCCTCAGATGATATGTTAAAACGAGAGCATGTCTGCCAGTTCAACTGTCGTTAGACGATCACAAGGCGGTATTGGAAAAGAGACGGGAGTTTCTCCTGGTGTCCTGGCCAATCGTGCTGCCACATTTGCCGACAATTACACATTCGCTCCATTTTGTCATAAATCCTGTCTTTGAGATGTCCCTTCTGACGCGATAAGTTGCTAGATCAAATGCAACGATAATTATTTTTGATTATTATTTATTATCACATTATTTTTAGGGGGAATTAGATAAAGCATTTGAAGAATGAAGATATAAAAAATGTTTTGTGTTTGTGGGGAGGCGGGGGTGGGGTAATGGGCAGCTCCTGATATTCTGGTCATGAATGTGACAGTCTGTACAGCTGATTGGTGGGAGTCGGCTGCGAGGAAGTGGGCTGAGAGCCTCCTCTCCCATTTGCCTTTTACTTAAAATAATGGCGTTTATTTTACCGAGTTTGTTTTCCCACTAATAATACGCGCAGCGCTCAGTTAAGCTGTAGCCGAACTTTTACTGAGGTAAGCGTGCCTCTGTTATGAACAGAAGAGACATCAATCTGTGAGTTTGACATGGCGCTTCACGTGTTAAAATGTCTTGATTCACAGGGAATTGTTACTAAAGCGTAGAGAATGTTTATTTGTTGGCAAATATTTTATGCACAGTAATGTTTCACACTCCAGTGCAGTATATTCTGCAAAGTGCTTTGAGACGGCTAGAAGACGACGATTATTATATATAACATTGCTAAGCTGAGACGGGATGGCAGGGAGCTTGTCTTCTCTCCTGAGCGACCTTTGCTTGTGCTGATAGTGCGTCTGCAGGTAATGAGTAACCAGAGCGCCCCCCCCCCATTCCCCTTCACGCACTCTCCCAGCACCTTTTGTGCTCAGTCTTTGATTACAGTGTTCATGAAGCCAGGCTTGGGAGAAAATGCGGACAGCTGCTGGCGACTCACAGGAACGCTAAATATAGCGAGGGCTCGGGGGACACTGGTGTGGAGAGACTGGGGGCAGCACGTGTAACCCACCAGGCGATGAGCACTCAGACTGGCCTGGCTCACGGCACCTCGGCCACCGGCTCCTGTCGGGAGAAGATGTCAGTGATCTGGGGTGGCTGTTTCGTGAGTTAGGTCAAGAAAATCTCACCCCCCCCCCCCCCCCCCCACCCCCCCAGCCCACTTCACCTCATCGTCTTGACACCTGAAAACCCTTTGCAGTATGGAGCGGAACAGCTTGTCACTCGCAGCCAGGGAGGAGGTGAGGTAGTGGTTATTCAACTAGAGACTGTGTGTGTGTGAGAAAGAATGAGAATGTGAATGTATAAATATATATATACCTATGTGTGTGAGAGAGAGAGAGAGAGAATGTGCCTATATGTATTTGTGAGTAATAGTGTGAAAAGGTAACAGTATGAAATATCAGTGTGTGTGTGTGTGTGTGAGAGAGAGAGAGAGAGAGAGAGAGAGAGAAAAAGAGTGGAGCTACTGTAACTCAGTGGTTAGAACACTCGCCTTACAAGCGTGAGACCTGTGTTCGAATCCAGGCAGGTCAGGGTGAAACCTTGGGCAAGTTTCCTTACTCCACAGGCCTAATAATAATCCCCCCCCAAAAAACCTATAATAAAATAAAATTGGTCATTTCAATCCATGACTGTTTGTGGGACACTGCTGTGCGCTATTGGCTGCTGCGTTTCGCCCACAAATACACAGTCAGTTCACTTTACATTCTGTGAAGTGCTTTGAGACGTCGATAAGATGTGTAAAGCGCTATATCAAAATGTAAGGATTATTATTTTTATACAGTATATACTGTGTGGGTATATATAAATGTGTTTGTGTGTGTGTGTGTGTGTTTGTGAGAGATATGTGTGTGTGAGAGAGAGCAACAGCGTGAAAAGGCATCAATAGTGAGAAATATTGGTGTTTCAGTGGTAGAATTCAGGCTTGGCGGGAAATCCAGGTTTGATTTATGGTAAAATTAGATTTGTGTGGATTATAAACACTGACATGGACAAGTTGGGCTGAATGGCCTGTTTCTGTGCTGTGCAATCTATATGTAAGGCAGCCTCTATGTAAGAGAGAGAGAGTGCGCGAGAGAGATAGTATGTGTGTGTGTGTGGATTTGCAGGCATGTGTGTGTCAACATATGCTTGCGTGTACAAGGGATTGTGTATATATGTAGGTGTACATATGTATGTGTGTGTATACATGTACGTCACTTATTAAATTCCCCCCCACATCTACGTCACAGTTTATATTTGTAGACTCTCTGATCTGATGTGATTCCTGATTTATAATCCTTTAGTTGCTTCTATTGTCTCTGCCTTCCTCACGTAACTAGGACAATCTGGCTATACAGTATCTAGGCCTGTGTTGGTTTATGACCTAGATTGGTAGTTTGATACTAGACTTAGTTTGTGCACTGTGTTGTAGCAGTGTGTGCATGTGTGTGTGTGTGCATGTGTATTGTGCGCGCGTGTGTCTGTGCAGGAGCTGACCAGCTGGGAGCGTTGGTTGGGGAGAGGAAGGGTTACCTGAAAGTAATATCATTTAGAGAAAGTTGGACCTTGCCTGAAACCAGTCCCAAGAGAATATTTCTTGTGATGGATCACCCAGCTGGTGGGTCAATGAAGCATAAAGCTACGTGAGAAAATGAGTGTGGCACATAATAATAACATAATAAAAATAATTAATAACGGTGATAGTAATGATTGCTTTTGATACAACACCTATAACATTGAAATGTCTCAAAGCATTTCAAACGACGTTTAGTAAAACTGTACTTTGTAGGCAAGCGAAACAGCCAGGTTGCACAGCATGTTCCACAAACAGCCATGAAACGAAGGAATAATTTATTTTGGAGGAATTGTTGGCCAGGACATCAAGGGAAACAATCCGGGTATTGGGAACAATCCTGTTTGTGATGGGTTTTTTTAAAAAAAAGAAAATAATTTCAAGGACTGCGACCAGCAAACTTCACACAGAACAATGAAACTTGCAAAGTGGCTGGTCTGTTTGACTCGGTGCCACACATTAAGGTACATTTTATCAGAACAATAATCATACAACAAGTTGTACTTATATAGCATATTCCACGCAGAGTAGGGTCTCAATAATATTATACTATATCACTAATCCTTGCATTTTATATAGTGCTTTATCATGTCGTTGAGGTGCATCAGAGCGCTTCACAGAATAATGTGTAATGAGTGAAAAGTAGGAGCCAATTGTGCACAGCAGTGACCCACAAACAGTCATGGATTGATTGACCAAATAATTAGTACTTTTTGAAGGGATTGTTACCCACAGAAAGCCTTCCGCCAAAGACTTAACAATAACAACAACAATAACTTCAATTTATATAGCGCCCTCCACGCCGGATGGCTTCTCAGAGCGCTTCATAATAGCGGATCCCGGGACCGAGCCAAGGGCAGGGGTAGAAAGGTGACCAAAGGCGATCAAAAGTGACCAATAACCGGGTTCCTACTGACTGCTAGGTTAACAGAGGTATGTGGAGTAAGGAAACTTGCCCTGCTCTGCCTGGGAATCGAACCCAAGCCATCTCGCTTGTGAGGCGAATGTTTGAACCTATATACTGTATGTGGAGTCCTGTAGCTCAGTGGTTAGAGCACTCGCTTTACAAGTGAGAGACCTGGGTTCATTTCCAGGCAGGGCGAAAGCTTAGGCAAGTTTCCTTACTCCATATGCCAAATAATAATCCCTAAAAAAAAGGGTTATTTCAATCCACGACTGTTTGTGGGACACTGCTGTGTGGAGTTGGCTACCGCATTTCGCCCACATGTATACAGTTAATTCACTTTGCAGTATATATTCTGAAGCACTTTGAGACGTCCAGAAGACGTAAAATGTGCTGTATCAAATGCAAGGATTATTATTATCATTACCAAGTACTCCAGGGTTTTCTCCTGAACCCAAATTTGAGTCCAGGGCTGGTTTGAATTTGGATATCTGTATTAAAAACACAGCTCCTAAGATCGTGTTGGTCTGAAGCTCAAGCACTGGGTTATATGTTAATGGACTGAGAATAATGAGAGAGGAAGTGTTTAAACCTGCCCATCTGGTGCCACTAATTGATCTGAAATAACACTGTGCGCCTTTTCCGCTAAACTTCCGTTGTTGATATGAGAAGACCAGGGTAGGCCCAGCCCTTTCCTTTCCAGATTTCAAATGTAAAATTCATCCCTGTATCGGTTTTCAAATCCTTCCACGGCCTCACTCCACCCTGTCTGCCTTCATACCCACCCCAGGCCACGTCCCACGCCGTCTGCTCTCTTGTTTCTCCTGCTTGTGTGTCCCACTCCCTCAACACAACTCGTACTTACCTGAGAGGGTCTGGCACTGAATGGATTTGTCTCATTTTCCCGCTTGGATGACACTGCTGAATTACAGTAAACCCCTGTGGCTGATCCTGTAAAGCAGACTGATACAGAATGGCAATGCCTTTCGGATTACTCCAGATTGAGTATTTCTGGTTCAATTGGCATTAGCGATGCTGATCTGTTTCTCCCCTTCTCCCCGGGGGTGCCTTGTCTGCACCATGGTACCATGCCCTCAAGGCTGAACCGATGTGGTCGGCAGGAATGGGGTTGTTGGGATTTTACAGAGATGCAAAGATGAGCCAACAATGGCTTGTATTTATCTTTCCCCTCTGGGGCACAGGCTCGCTCGGGAAACAGTGGATTCATTCAAATGAAAATAAGCATACTTGGGGATACATTATATGAGAAATTTGAGACATAATATATAGTATTATTATTATAGTATGTGTGTAATATGATTGGAAGAACTAGGCAACTGTGGATCTAATGTTCCCAAAGCTTTCCACTATATTGTAGACTAATCCATATAGAATGAATTGTTATGGACATTGCCATTATTGTGGGTGCGACCACCTGGATGGTAGAGGTGAACTAGACGGACGTTGGACATTTTTTCGTCTAGTAATTCCTATGTTCCTGTATGGCACAAATATCTTATAAAGAGTTTCAGGGAGAGGATGAGGAACATGAGAGGAAAGGAGAATGCAGAAAGGATGATCACCGTAGAGGATTTCAAAAGTCTAGTGAGGGTGGAGAAGGGATAATAACAATACAGTCCCTTTCACATCATCTGGTTGTTTCAAAACACTTCACAGGGTGAACTGTAAAGTGTAGTTACTGTAAATTCTGTGAGCGAAACGTGGCAGCCAGTTTGCACACAGTGATGTCCCAACAAGCAGCCATCGAGTGAGTGACCAGTGTTATTTGGGGGATTGGTGTTAGTGTATTGTATTGTTAGAATGCCAAGGGCAGTGGCACCAGCTTCCTCCAGAACCTGCGCCGCCCACACCCCTCCCATCGTACGATCGGTTTCTTGAGAAATTCAATGCACCAGCTGAACTCAGGCACTTCCTGTCCCACATCCTCCCTCTGAACATGGTGAAGTCATCAACAGCCCCAGCCTCACGCTCGCTCACTCACTTGTGCTCTCTCTCTCTCTCTCTCTCTCCCTTACCTCCCAACGCTATTTCTCTTTCCCTTCGTCCCTTGCACTTCATCTCTCACTCCCTTTCTCCTTTGTCACACAAAGATTTTTGTTCTGTCTCTGGCTCCTCTCTCCCATACATTTTTTTTCATTATCTCTGTCATACACACACACTCTTTTCTCTATCTCTTTCTCTCTCGCTCCTGAGGTGAAAGAGATTCCAGTGAGTCCTTTAGATTTGACCCTCTCTGATATACTGTGCAATGAAATCCTTTGATGTATAGGAAAGTGCAGAGGGTCATAACAGAGGGTGTCTCCAGCCTTGACATTGCGCATTTGAATGTGAACTGAGAATGCATGACAAGATATACTACTACTAATAATAAGCTTTGCATTTGATATAGTGCTTTAACACATCATTGAGACGTCTCAAACCACTTCACAGATTATACTCTAAAATGAAATGTCTGAAAAATGTTGTGGCCAATATTGATTGGCTAACAAGGCGGTTTGCTCCTGAGCGGGGGATTGGAGTCAAAGCTCCTAAAACTCTTCATAGGATACACTGTGAAGTGTAGTGACTGCGTGTTTTGTAGGTGAACCAGAATCCCGAATGGATGGTGGACACGTTTTGTAGTATAAAGCGCTCAGGCTGTGCTCTTGCGATACCCTTTGATCCCCGGTGATGTACAGACGCGGGGGTAAGTGGCGTGAGCTGCTGGCTCTGTGAATGACATGCAAGGGTTAAGCCACCTATCGGGTCATTGAGAAGAGAATCACGTGTTCCCCCAGGTGAGGTACTGAAAAAGGAGATCAGTGAGTCTCAGGGGCTGCTTTACAGTACGATAGGACCTCGTTAGCATCTCAGTAATGAGGGCAGCACAATATTGAGGACACTTCATGACTAATCGCGTTTAGATTCAACTCGGAAATTTGCCTGCAAATGACACAGAGTGACTACACCATTCCAGTATATTCTGACACATGCTTTGAGACCTTCTCCTGACGTGAAAGGCCCTGTATCAAGAAAACAAATCCCAGACTGACCCCTAAGAGCTGAATAATAATAATCCTTGCGGTTGATACAGCACCTTATCAAATGGATCAATTTCAAGATCATCATACCTGTTTTCAAATCCCTTTGTGTCCTGGCACCTTCCTATCTCTCCAACCTGCTTACCCCTCAACCAATTACCTGCTGCCTTCTGCATGTCCCTCGTACCCTCCTTTCCACCATCAGTAGCCTCCCTTTCAGCCACTGTCCTCTATCCCTCCAGTTTACCCCTTCCTTTCCCATTTCCAAATCACACCTGAAGACTTTCCTCTTTGACTGTGACTATGGTCTCCTCCCCTCTCCCCATTGCTAGATGTCGTGTTCAGCCATTGTCAGCCATTTGAACCTCCAGTCTTCTGACTCAGAGGGGAGAGTGCTACCACTGAGCCAGGCTGACCATTGAGCACCTCAGTTATCTGGGAACACTCAGTGGGTCAGGTAGCATCTATGGAGAAAGGAAAAGTGAGTCATACGTTTCAGGTCCACGACCCTTTGTCAGAACTGGCCTCAATTATCTGCTGGATGATCGGATGGAATGTTGACCAGGAATATAATTGACCGCTGAGCAACCTCAGCGAGAGGAATAATTCAGTAAAGGGTACTCACTGTTATCATCCACTCTATCTTTCCATCAGCTCTGCTCAGTGCCAAAGGCAGAGTCAGACCAGTGAGTTTGCATGTGAGAGCTTGCTGGCAGACAATCCAATATTAATGCTGCGTGGTACCAAGTTTGACCCAAGAGCTTAGTCCCCACTTTCTGCTTGAGAACATTAACACATTCAGTATCTGACTTGAGAGTCACTAATAGTTGATTAATGGGATTTAAGCAAAAGGTTCAGAAGGATCCAAGGTTACGTTACACATCATCGCAGAAGTCTACAGCTGCTCATACAAAATGTTTATATAACCAAAGCAGCTTGCGTTTGACCGGAATTTAATGGTGCACAAATGGGATTAGACCAGTTTTATGTCACAGACTCCCTCCGAGAGTGCGAAACACACGCTTTCTGTGCGAGTATCAACACAGATGGAGACTAGCCTCTGGCTGTGAATAACACAAGCACAATCCCAAGGACCCACTTTCTCCAGGATTTGGTTTATCGTTCATCAGTAGGGCACACGATCACGGGATTGAGGAGAGACTGAGCACACATCCATTGGTACAGTAAATTATTCTAATAATAAGAATTCTTAGATTTGATGCAGCACTTTATGTCGTTGAAACATCTCAAAGCGCTTTACCAGATTTACTGTCAAGTGCAGTGACTGTTTTGTGGATAAATGTGGCAACCAACCTGCGCACAATAGTGTCCTGAAAACAGACATGTGAATGACTGATTTTATCTAGGCAATTAGATTTTGAGCTGCTAGATTGCAAACTATTATTATTAATAATAATAATCCTTGCATTTCACATTCGGCACAACGCTTTTCATGTCTTCCAGACGTCTCAAAGTGCTTCACAGGTTATGCTGTAAAGTGAATTGACTGTATATTTTGTGGGTGAAACATGGCAGCCAATTGTGCACAGACAGCAGTGTCCCACAAACAGATGTGGATTGAAATGAACAATTTTTTGTGAGGAATTATTATTAGGCATGCAGGCAGAGTAAGGAAACTTGCCCAAGGTTTTGTCTGCCTGGAATTGAACTCGGGTCTCTCATTTGCAAGGCAAGTGCTCTAACCACTGAGCTACAGCATTCCACAAAATTACGTAAAGTGAATTGACTATGTATTTGTGGGCTGCCAATTGCGCACAGCAGTGTCCCACAAATAATCGTGGATTGAGCGACCAAATTATTTATTTATTTATTTTTTCTTGAGGGATTATTATCAGCAGTGTGGAGTAAAGAAACTTTTGCCCCGCAAGGAATTCCCCCTGTGTATTTGCTAGTAAACACGGATTTATTCGTATTTACCTAGCAGCTGCCACAGGCTTTCAATACGGTAACTCTGATCCTTTGATCTATCAAAGGTTCTTCCTATTCACGGGAGGGTGATGGGAGGTGGGAATCCTTGTAAGAATAAGAGCAACACCCCCACCCCCTCACCCTACATGTATTAATCGGTGGACTGATCCTAGGTTCAGACTGGCAGGGGCTGGAACTGAGTTCGCTGATCTCAACCAATGAGATGGAATAGATACAGTGAGAGGTCCACATACATATATCACCTCCAAATGGAACTTTCCCTGTGCCTGAAATGCAATGCGCACTCTCTCCCTGGATGGATTCATCCTGTTTACCTAAATTCTGGAGACTATTGGACTAAGTTTGGCAACAACAACAACAGCAAACTTAAATTTTGTGTAGCGCCTTTCACGTCGGGAGGAATTCCCAAGGCGCTGGGGACCCCACAGTGTGCTGCTGGGAGTCTAACTATCTAAACCTGCACAGGTGGTCATTGAAACCTTCCCGACTTTATCTTATAGGGTTAATAGGAGCTGAGTAGGAAAGTCCTTGTTGTAAGTGACTAGTTCGCACTCCCAGGTTCTGCCAAGGTTGGCTGTGTTGTCTTCAGCAGTACCTTGGAATCCCGTGGACCCACCCGGCTCGGGAACAGGACTAAGCGAGACCGCCACTGAGAACTGGCTCACTTCCAACATTCCATTGCCAGGCATGTCACCTTGGAGCCAGTTCACCTCCAAGGAAACTCCGCTTACCTCCCTCCCAAGGAAGATAAATCCTGTGAAGAGAACCCCACCGACCAGAAAGAATTGTTATTAATTGTTATTAATTCCTCAACTGTGGGATGATATATGTTGGTGGTTGCAAAAATGCATTCAAACGGAAACATTGGCACCTTCACCAACCTGTTTGAAACATCCTTCTGTTTGTTGTTGGTGCGTAAGTGCAGGTTGACTGACTGACATTCCTGCGAACCAGTCACTGTGACCGCCCCCACCTCCCCCCCACCCCTAGAAAGGAGGGAGGGAGGAAGCGAGAGAGGGAGATTGGTCCTCTTTAGGTTTCAGTTCACTCCACACTCGGGAAGCAGGTGATCACAATGCAGGTGGTTTGAAGCCCATGTAGAGTGAGAGGCTGTGGTATCGTTTCCCACATAAGCACAGGGGCAAAATTGCTGCCAATGAGCCAAGTTGACTCCTCGCATTCTCCCACCTGAGTCGAGCTGTCAACTCTGTGCTGGGAGCTGCAATCAGTAGGAAGGTAGGGACTAAACTTTGAAGTGGCAGACTGCTGGCTGAGCAGAGTTCAGATGCTGCTTTGTTTAAAGATGACTACTTCCTAACTCATTTGACTATGAAATTAGCATTGGATTAACATAGTGTTTCATAACTGATGAATAATGGCGGACACGTTTGTGAGCAAGGCTTGTAAATCAGGGAGGAATCCCAAACACGTCTACATCTACCATGTTAACATAGTACAGGGTGACCATAGAGTTCTGATACCATTAAAAAAAATGTTTAATAGCCTTAAACAAATGATGATATATTTGTTTGATTTTAGATAATAGGGTGGTTATCATGACTTTTTGGTCCCCTTCATTACAGAACGCCCAGAATTTGGCAAATTACCGCATTCAATCTTAACTTTTGAAGAAGGTTTTCCATCGCTCTTAAGGGACACTCACACAAAACCAGTTTCTGAATTAAGTCTGTATTAAAGAACATACAAATTTCCACACACGCTGTGGAAACAGGATAGATCTAGACCTAGGTGTGTAGGGGGGGTGTTTCTCTCAATTGATACACCCTCGGTGTTTAGTTCACTTGATTGTGACAAACATACCCATGTCCTGTTCAATAGTGGTCAGTTACTGTCCAGACTAATTGGGCAGAATGAGATGTCCGGTGAATCAACTCCTTTGAAAAGTTTTCCACCAGTGATAGAGCCACTGATCACTGCTGAATGCTGGTTACAAATAAGGACCACTCTGTTCGGCAGCAATTTCCTGGTGGGCAGGGTGTGCTCAGAGTTTACTAATGTGCCTCCTCTGTACTGAACCGCGTGTTGCCTTTCACCCACCAAATACGCAGTCACTTTACTTCACAGTACATCCTGTGAAGAGTTTCAATAATAACATTCCTTGCATTTGATATAGTGCTTTTCACGTCTTCTAGACATCTCAAAGCGCTTCACAGAATATACAGTACTCTAAATTTAATTGACCATATACACAAATGTATATTTGTGGGCGAAACGCGGCAGCAGTATCCCACAAACAGTGGTGGATTGAAATGACCGATTTTATTGTGTTTTTTTTGGAGAGATTATTATTAGGCGTGCGGAGTAAGGAAACTTGCCCAAGGTTTTGCCATGACCTGGCTGGATTCAAACGCGGGTCTCATGTTTGTAAGGCGAGTGCTCTAAGCACTAAGCTACGGGACGGTTTTGACAAGTCTCGGCAACGTTACAATGCACTACATGACATGCAAGAATTATTATTGAACAGAGCCTGTGTGGAGTTTCGGCCTTGTTTTGTGACTCAGTTGGTCTCTGGGCCCAGGGTCAGACAAACCAGTACCACGGGTGTGGATATGATTAACTTGTTCCTTCCCCTTTGTGCAGCTAGGGCTGAATGTGGATAACTATTTACAACCAGTAGTTGTAATTACAATAATAATAATACTTATATTTGATGTAGCACCTTTCAGGTCAAGATGATTCATAGTGCTTCACAGGATATACTCTGAAGTGTAGTGACTGTGTTTTCTGAGCGAACGGTCTTGTTATATGACTTCAGTTTCTGATGCAAACACAACCAAATGAAATTGCTGTCACATGTAGCAGATGTGTAGCTGATGTGCACGGAGGCACGGCGGCCGATCTGTGTAGAGCAGGGTCTCACACTACACGTGTCAGTGCTGTCTTCTCCTAGGTTCACAGAGATCCTGGGAATAGTTTGGGGAAAACAAATTTGGGCCTGACAGGCTGGACTGTGGCTGTGTGACTGGTTGGCCTGATCTGGAACTCCTTTTTTCACTTTAAGGGTAATTAATGACTGGAGCAGGTTGCCAGGAATGGTGGTTGAGGTCATTGCTGTGATAGGGGTGGCACAGTGGATACTACGCTGAGGTCAGATGGGCCGATGGGCTGAAGGGCCTTTTTTCATCTAAACGGATTTTGTGTTCCTCACTTGTACTTTAGAGCAACGCTAATTCCCTGGAGCTAATTCCCAAGCTCCTCTGGATCCCTCTGTTCAGCCGTGTGGCATTCCCCATTATCTGCTTTGCTTATGATTCTAGTTTGCATTGTCTGTGAGAAAGTTTTGTCGATTAGAATTTCTCACAGTCTCTCCCACGCACCCCTCCTCCATCTCGTGGTGGGCGGGCCTAGCTACACTCCTGTACTAAAAGCGCAGGTGTGGTTGATGGTGGAGAGTGGGGTGCGAGGAGGGGGGGGGGGGGGAGAGTCCAGCGACCATCGAAATTGTCAGTCAGTTGTGAGAAGGAGAAATGGGTATCTCTCTGACCTAATTTTTCTTTCTCAGCTTTAGCCATTCATCACTGAACACAACCGGGTACAACAACAACTTGGATTTATATAGCGCCCTCTACGTCAATGCGCTTCATAACAGTGGAGGCCGAGCCAGTGGGAGGGGGAAGGTGACCGTAGGCGCAGTCGAACAGAAAGGTCTTCAGGCGCGACCTGAAAATGGAAAAGCAGGGGTGAAGCAGAGGGATCGAGGGAAGAGTTCTAGAGTTACATATAGGTTACCCATTAACCCTGCAGTCACCAGGCTCTTGGTAATTAGATGCAAATACTGATAAGGTCTAAATAGCTCAGTTACTCAGTATATTAGAAAGGTGCTGAAATTTGCACCTCCGCATAACTCTGTTCACGGGTATGTGGTTCACTTCCTCTATTCTGTTCTCAAACAAAGCTAGTGATGGCTAGTGATGAGGACGGCCTCCTCGTCAGTGCATTCATGCATGGTGGAGGCCTAGCCCAGGCTGTGCGCTGCCCTTGGGCCGGCTGCAGACCGAAAGAGACCATGGATCACTTCTCCCTGGAATGTTCGTACCCGAAGGCTGATTCAGTGTGGTGCTGGGGGGGCCGGGGTGGGGGGGGGGGAGTCCTACACTGGGGGGGGGGGGGTCCTTCAGATAAAACATAACACTGAGGTTATATCTGCTCTGTCTGTTCCAGAAAATAATTTTCTGTTCAAGATCGTATGACACTATTTGCACAAGATAAACGATTTTCTTCCAGAATCCTGACCAACAATCCCCCAGATAAAATTGGTCATTTGCTTCATGATTATTTGAGGAACGACAACAACAACAAAATTACACTTGTATAGCGCCTTTCACATCAGGAGGATGTTGAAGTGTGGTTATTGAGCGCATGTGTCAGCCGGGCGCAGTTGGTAGCACTCTGAGTCAGAAAGTTGTGGGTTCAAGCCCCACATCGGGACTTTGAATCACAGAGTCTAAGCTGACACTCTAACACAGTGCTGGGGTATGTTGCATTGTTGGAGGTGCCATGGTTTGGATGAGACATTAAACTGAGGTCCTAACTGCCTGTTCAGTGCATGTGAAAGATCTCACGACACTGTACAAAAAAAGAAGGAAATTCTTCTCTCCCAGTTTTCCAGGCAAGAAAAATTCCCCAAATAATTTTTTTTTGGTCAATACAGTGTATATCCAGCACAGCTCTCTGAGTCATCTTACCAACATGGCTGCGAGTAATAGAGCTGCCAAATTTCGCCCCGAAAATACATAGTCGATCTACTTTATAGTATATTATGCAACGCACTTTGAGTTGTCTCAGAGACGTGATGCAACAACAACCATAAAATTACATTGATGGAGGGCACTGTGAGGGCATCAGGTGTGACTGTGGGAGCGGCACTCATCTTTCTTGAGGCAGGTCTCTGTCGCTGAACACAGATCCTACTCTAACCTGTCCTTCCCTTGTTTCCAGGCTGAGGCCAGACTCGCTGCAAAGCGGGCAGCACGGGCAGAGGCAAGGGAGATCCGCATGAAAGAACTGGAGAGACAGCAGAAGGAGGTGAGTTGTTGCAATTAGCCTCCGTCCGACATGCTGGAGTCCACAGCGAGACACTGAGAGTGTTCAGGAGTCATGTTTGGTTTAGTTGGAGGGGGATGGGATGGGAGAGAGAGAGAGAGAGGGTGTATCATCTTTCCAGCAATGCTGCTCTAACTGGATGATTGGGGGAGGGAGTGGGTGGTGCAGGAGGGAAAGGTGCAGTGGGTCAGGTTATGGGTCAAGCTTCTTTTAATTTCAGTAGCTTGAATAAGGTTAGACAAGACAAGCTCACAGTGACGAGAGCTCGGAGTGAAGCTAGTCAGATCAGGTTGTACTGTAAAAAGTGATTAGCAGCACATGCCGTATTGATTGAGGTTGCAATTTTCGCTTCCATTTGAGTCCTTGAGGTTACCCACATAACTACCCCATTCCGAGGGGGAAAGAGAGGGGAATCTAGCCCTCTCTCCCTCTCTCAACACCCCCCCATCCCTACCGATTTGAGGCTGATTGCCTAAGAAGGCCCTCCCTATGGAAGTGTATCTACATCTCTGCTCTGGATTGGATAGCAGAGTTGTTCTGTGTGTGTCTGTTTCTCCCTCTTGAGGATGTTCATCTTCACTTGTACTGATGAGTTTGAGTTCAGGACTTATTTCATATATATATATATATAAATGATAAATAATCCTTGCAATTGATACAGCATCTCATCACGTCTTCGAGATGTCACAAGGTGCTTCACATAATATACTGTAAAGTGAATTGACTGTATATTTGTGGGCGAAACGCGGCAGCCAATTGTGCATAGGAGTGTCCCACAAACAATCGTGCATTGAAATGTCCGATTTATTATTGGGGGGGGTTTTCTTGAGGGATTATTATCAGGCGTGTGTAGCAAGGAAACTTGCCCAAGGTTTCGCCCTGTCAGGAATCGAATCCAGGTCTCCGAGTGCTCTTATCACTGAGCTACATGATTCCACCTGGGATGTTGCTGGTACACATTTGTTGTCCCCAAAAAGTCACGATATCTCATGTTGCTGCGTGAAACTCCTTGAGACGTTTCGATGTGATGAGAGTCACTGTATAATTTTTCACACACTCTCCTTTCCCATTAATATTCTGATTTCTTTTGAACAATGGGCATTTTAGGAGCTTCTCATTACCATTGGCGTACTCCCAGTGTGAACACTTAGTGCCATAGCAACCGAGATGTTAACATTCTTCTCCATGGACCACAGTCATGGTTTACGGCTCCTGTTTATTAAAGTTCTACTGATGTTCTTTATTCTGTAACTTTTCTCTTCTTTTCCTTCTTCCTTCCTTCTCCCGGTAGATTTACCAGGTTCAGAAGGTGAGACTTGTCTACTTGTGCTCGCCCAAATTCTGACCCATCCTCCTCCCTACTGCACGACTCCCTCCATGTCTCACTCTGTGTGTGTGTGTGTGTTTGTGTCTGTGTGTGTGGTCACGGAATCCTCAGTGTGTATCTGATATGTTTTTTTTGCATGACAGACACTGTGTAAGCACAGGTTATCACTGTTAAAATTGACAGACAATCTTCGAGGCGACCCAACAGTTTGCTCTTTGCTGTGCCGCATGCTCACCACCGTCTCTCTCTTTCTCATACCGTCTCTTTCTGCTCCTAAACTCTTTCCCTTTCTGTCCTTCAGAAATATTATGGGCTGGATACAAAGTGGGGCGACATCGAGCAATGGATGGTAGGCCTGCACGCAGTGTTGTACAGTCCAGTACCTTTAGCACGTCGGCCAGTCTGTGTTCCATCATCCCTTGCCCCAGCCTTGTGTTTGCATATATTAAAACGGAAATTCTATCTGGTTTAATTTCGCCTGCAAGACTATTTTAACCATAGAAAGCAGAAGATTATGCTGAATTGTAGAAAGGTCTTAAAATTCAGTCCCCGTTTGGAGTCCGGTTTACCACAGTTTCAAAACCCAGGGAAAAATTTCTTGAACTTCTGATCGATCTTAAATTTGAAGATAACAGCCTAAAAGGTTGTGACCGTGGGGGAAGTTGAGGCGTGTGGAAAGGAGTGGTTTGTTGGGATTGGAAATCTCTGTGGACAGACTCGCCCCCAGACAATTCTGAGGACGGACAGTCAGTGGTTCTCTAAAAGAGGAAACATTCCCATAACCCAAGGAACATAATATATGTGGGTCGAAGAAAGATCTTTAAACATAGACACGAGATAGGGGCAGGGTGTGGTGATGTGGGTTGGTGCGGGGCATGAAATTCCTCCGGTCGCTCGTGTGTAGCGACTTTGATGATGTCTTGTCTTGTCCACTTAAACACTTCTCGTCAGACACTACACTCTGTGGGTAGACTATGGGCAGGGTGAGAGAGAGAGAGAGAGAGGAGAATTTATTTATGTTATTGGGGCTCCCGCACAGTGGTATATGGGTGATGCTGTAAGGAGACAGTGGGGTGATAACAATTGTGGAAAAAGGCAGAGTGGGCACATAACAGCGTGATGTATGAACAGAAACCACAGTCACCATGAAAGGTCAGCTTCTCCACCTGGAGATGAGATGATTTGAGAAGAGATCTGATCGAGTTGATTAAAACTCTCAGAGCATTTAATAAAAGTGGGCATCATTAACAGGCTGTTTCCGCACAGACCAAAAGGGTTCACTGAGCTTAAAAGGAGGGAGGGAGATCACAAATATAAATAAGCCAGTCAGAATCATGCAGACCTAGAAGGGAGTTCAGGAGGAACTCAACTTATGTGTTCATACAGAGGGTAGTGAGAACAAGGAACTCAGTGCAGGAAGCTGCGGTTGAAAAGCGGAAAGTATCAAAAACATTGAAAAGGAAACTCGATTAATATGCGAGGGAGAAGCACATAGGAACAAAAGGACACAGGAATTACTGGATGAAAAAAGGCCATCTAAGTTTGCCTTCTACCATCCTTGCAGTCGCATGCTACAATAATAGAGGGGTAGGGTAGAGGGGAATCAAGGGGTGAGAGAGGGGAATAGGAGGGTTGGAGGCTGGAGTGGAGTATAAACATTGGCCCAGACGTTGAATCGAATGGCCTGTTTTTGTGTCATATCGCTCTATGTAGAGCAGAGGTTTTGCTGTTTGAACACAGTTTTGTGGCCAATTAGACTCAATCCAATGTGAAACCCTCTTGACCCCCGATAGTAACAGTCAGAGCTAACGCCAGAAGCTCCTCAGCAATTCAGCCTGTATATCATCATTGCCTTAATGTGTTGCAATCATGCAGGGTTTTGGAGCTTTCCTCACTTGTTATCAGGCATTATTACTAACATTAAATGGTAGATGGTTTTCCAGAGGCACTGCGGAATCCGGAAGACCAGATTTAAGAATTTTTAATAAATCTGGATAATCTTAAACTTTACTCAATTGTGTTGAGGCTTGGAATAATAGCAATTATGGGCTGGGGTGCTGGGAGTGTGTAGGGAGGGATATTAACATCTAATGTGGACGTGTGGTTGTTATGCTTTCTAACCGTTGCGTTTTCTGATCTTTTAATGACCGACGGTGAAAGGGAGACTCACCAAGAGGTGGGAAGTGAACTTTGTGCTGTGAATGTACGTGAGATTGTTGTACTGTATTGTGTTGTATTAGCGCTGGGGAGAGTTTTACTGTGTCCCAGGCTCTGGGCTCTGGGGTGCTGTGATTAGAATAAGCCCCTGGCTCCCGTTACAGCATGATGTTGGAGTTTTGGACTCTGTGCTTCATACACACTTTCTCACATGCTCGAATTTTGTACCTGGAATTGTAACCTGACTGTGATTTTTCTTTCTCTCTTTCTCTCGCCTCTGTTTTCTATTGTTTATTTTTTGCTTTTGCATCAAACTTTCGGCTTCTTTCCTCCTCTGTGCGACTGCAGGAAGACAGTGAGCGATATTCGCGTAGGTTCAGAAGACTCCCTTCGGTTTGTATTCTCTCTTTCTTTCTGCCACTTCACGTTTCTCTTCCCTCTGTCTCTTCCTTTTCAGCGCCTTGGGACGTCCTCCCGACGTGAAAGGCGCTCTACAAATGTCATGTTGTTGTTGTTGTGTAGGCGTCTCTCTCTCTGTCTCTCTCTCTCTCTGGCTCTTTCTCTGTGTCTCTGAATTTCTCTGCCTCCATGTGTATGTCTTGTCTCAAATCCTCCCTCTTCCAACATGCCCACAGTCATCACCCTCTTCCCCCTTCTCCTTTGCTTGACATCCAACCATATCCCGGGAGAGTGCTCGGAGATGTTACCCTACATGAAAGATGCTATATAAATACAAATTGTTATTGTCTTTGACTCTCTATCTCTGTGTCTATCTGCCTATTTCTATCTGTTTCTTGCTCTCTCAGTCCCTGTGTGTGTGTGTGTGTGTACTCATATGTTCTCCAGTATGTGTGTGTCTCTTTCTCTCTCTCTCTATCCTTTCCGGAAACCCTCTGCGCCTCTACCCGTTTTCCTCGCTCTCGCTCCTTTCTTCCTTTCGC
This sequence comes from Hydrolagus colliei, assembly GCA_035084275.1. Taxonomy (NCBI): domain Eukaryota; kingdom Metazoa; phylum Chordata; class Chondrichthyes; order Chimaeriformes; family Chimaeridae; genus Hydrolagus; species Hydrolagus colliei. The sequence goes on along the minus strand of CM068747.1, from coordinate 5,839,171 downwards.
TGTGACATGGCATTGCACATTGCTTCATTGGTTCCCATCCTCACACCTTGTTTGTTGCTCATGCCATCAGGTGTCAGATGAAGATGAACGGATGTCAGTGGGTAGCCGTGGCAGCCTGAGGGTTAGTAACCATCTTATTACCAATATCCCATATTGCTGAGACACTTGTGACTGTCCGAGGATCAGTGATGACCATGGTTTGATCTCCTCACTCTTGCTCTACGATGTCTGTTTCTCTATCGATAAGTTCTTAGCCATGTGTCATATGATCCTGCCTTTAGATTTCCGAAAGAAGCCGAAGGGAATTATGAAACTATTTATCAAATAAATTGTTAATTTGTTTGTTTTATTTGCAGTCGTTTTGCATTACGTATTTGCGTAGTTTTGAAGAGTGGTTTGGATTGACTGGATTGCTTTCTTCCCTCCCCCACTCCTCCCTCCAGACTGTGAGGGGGTGGGGTTGTCTAATTTGTAGGATTTCCTAATCAGATCTCTCCATAAGGAATCCTGTTAAAATTCCGGTTGAGCTACAGGAACGGAGGTGAATTGTTGACCTAGATCGGAGTCGAGTTCTTGTGGGAAGAAGTGGCGTACTTCCCGGTTTCCGTGCAGAGTCTTTGTTTGTGGTTGAATTGAGGTCTATTTAGCGAGGCATGCAAACGGTTGCGTAGATAGTGAATGTACAGAGTGAATGCCCGGAATGGCAGAGGAAAACAACAGTTAGGTTCCGTCAGAGACTGCAAACATTGCAATGAGTTCTGTGCAGCCGTCAGCTTTCAAAAACATAGCACTTATAGAGGGAGAGTAACCCATCTCTCGGCTCTTCCAGGAATTGCGGTAGAGGATAACACGTAAACATGCCACGTATGGCCACCATCTCTTAAACGTGCAATGTCCCAAGTACATGCTGTTTCCTGCTTAAGCAAAGGATTGATGTGATGGTCAGAGCAGCTTGTTGTTCGACCCTGTAACTTTCTTAATTGTGGTTTGATTTGGTCGAGTTGGAAACTTCTCAAAAGTCAAAATGAAGCATCCTTCTGGAAGCCCTCTTGGGGTTTCCAGAAACTTCCAGCCGCTCCCAAAGCATGCCAGTTTTGAGTGGAGACGTTTAATCTGTTATTTCCTGTGTTTGTGTACAATGATTTTAAAGGCTGCCTGCGTGTCTGTGTTTCTCTCTTTCCCCTCTCTCCACCATTTTACTGGACAGTCAGATCATGAGAGTGCTGGGGTCTACGGAGGGGTAAGATCACATGGCCTGCTTCTGTGTTGGGTGATAAGCTCAGAAAATAGATCTTATAATACTAACACGAGTGAAATGTCTGTTATGTGGAGCCCAGTTAGCTGTAGCAATAGTGAACGTAGACCTCCACTTAATCACGGGATCGGTCCCTTTCTTTGCTGCCCTGCACATTGACCTCTCTGTGCCCTCTTCATCCCACCAGCGATTGTCCTACTGTCCATATGAGTAGCAGTTGAGTAACAGGAACTGGTACAGGAAAGAGCAGGGAGTGAGATCAGAATAGAGAGCTCCAGTGGAAATCAGCAGATAGATGTGGAAAGAGATGGAAAATTGGGGACAGAGTGCTGACAGTGGGAGGAACCAGCACAAAAACCCGTAATGAAACAGCAGAGTAATGGGATCAGTCTCCAGCTTCATTTGATTTGGGTCTTGTCTACCTTCTTTGGTTCCCATGGACACTTCAGTCTCACCATGTGGCTTCTGTGGCAGCGTGTCGGAAGTTTGTGTTGACTGGCGAAGGGTCTGTACTGCCCCTCTCGTCTCCCTTTCCCCACAGGCTTTGATAGGAATGTGGAAACTGGAGGAATCCGTGTGGCTCATTGAGCCTATTCCTCCATCTCATTGGATCCCAGTTCCCTTCCCATTTATCCACACCCATTAAACACCGTTATTTAAGGAGTCATATTTAGTGTTGATTAGAGCATTCACCTTGCAAGCGAGAGGACCTGGGTTTGATTCCTAGGCAGGGCCAAACAATAGGCAAGCTTCCTTAGTCCACATGCCTCTGTTAAAGGTACGTTATAGGCCACGTATATAAGTCTATTGGTGGATCGCTTTTCTGGGGAAAATAATTCCTTCAAAAAATTATAATAATTTGGTCACTGAGTACTCAATTTAGTAACAAGAACGGGTACAGGAAACAGCAGGGGAGTGAGACCAGTGTAGAGAGCTCCAGTGGATTTCAGCACCAGCCCAGTCACTGCTGTACGCAATCAATTGCCACGTTTCACCGGAAAATATAGATTCAATTCACTTTACAGTATATTCTGTGAAGCTTGAGACACCTTGAAGACGTGATAAGGTGCTATATCAAATGCAAGGATTATTATTATTTCCCAAGTGTCTTATCTGTCTTATCCCCAGCAGACATTCCCAATTCATTCTCCCTCCACCTCCTTTCTGGGGACAGTTTATCCCACAACCTCTGCATGAAGGAATGTCTTCTGATCTCACTTCCATCCATTTTAACTCTAATTTTAACATCACGTCTCCCTTGTTTTGGATCCCTGCACCAGAAGAAAGTCATCATTATTTTAAGCAGGTCACCCTCTAATCTCCTCAGATCTGAGACCTATAACCTGAGTTATGATCTAATGCATGGCCATGGGGACTAATCAGCCTGAGATGCAGTCTACCCAGCTACTGGGCATCGTTGCTGTGTGCACTGTGAGTGAGTCTCTCGGACTGGCCGCTGACTGTGTGCATGCCGAGCGCTAGCCCTCCAGTCACCCTCTCACTGTCTCTCGCTCTGTGTAACACAGGCTGGACGGGCCCCTGAAAAGACGAAAAAGAAGAAGAAATCCAAAGCAGTACGTACACCAAGGAGAGAATCTCCACTGATCAGAGCGAGAACCTGAGTGGTTTATTCATCACTCCAATTGCATATTCCCCCCGCCACACACAAACTCTCCACCCATCCTACACACTCCTGCCTTCCACCCTCCCTCTCTCCCCACGCTCTCTCCTTCATCCCTCCCTCTCTCCCTCCCTCTCTCCCCCCTCCCTCCCTCCCTCCCTCCCTCCCCCCTCCCTCCCTCCCTCCCTCCCCCCTCCCTCCCTCCCTCCCTCTCTCCCCTCCAAACACACTCTCCATCTCATCTTTCTTACACAATCTCCCTCTCACATGCTCCCAAAAATGCTTAGGCTAATTGTAATGTTTCACACTGGGAGGGGAGTTCAATAACAGATTGAGTTAGTGCACAAGTGTTTACGCAGTCAGCCAGTAGGAATTGGGGTGACCCTGGCAGAAAGCCAGTGAGCCAGCAGAGAGAAGAAGCCTTTACCCCTCGATCCAGTGAGGTGTTGCCACATTGTTTTTTGCCGAGCACGTCTGTTCTAGGTGTGAAAGCGGGCCCTTGCGTACTTGGCCAGGCTATGTATGTTCTGCCGAGTGGAGAGAGTGAGAGATTCCACTGGGATTTCTGTCTGATGGAAATTGCTCACAGAATGAACCAGATCTATTTGTGGCCGCTCTGTTCATATGTGGGAACGTAGTTTATAAATAGCAACAGCCTGGCACGGGGTACTGGGAGGTCCTTCATTGCTGAATGAGGGAGGCGTTCAGTCCCAACTTGATCCCTGTGGTAATGTGGCCATTGAGTCTGGTCAGTGCAGTGTGGGCGTCTCTCTCGTCTGCCTGTGTCTCTCGCCTGTCTGTATGTGTGTGTGTATGTGTGTGTCTCTCTCTCATCTGTCTGTGTATGTGTGTCTCTCTTGTGTGTCTGTGTGTGTCTCCCTAGTCTGTCTGTGTATCTCTGTGTGCATGTGTGTGTCTCACTCTCTCTCGTCAGTCTGAGTGTATCTCTCTCGTTACATTTGTGGGTCTCTTATCTGAGTCTGTCCTAGTTTGTCTGCCTGGGTCTTTGTCTCTCTCTCAACTACTTGTTTCTCTTTCTCTTGACTCCCTGTGTGTGTTTATGTAGGTATGTGTGTCTCACCTGCCTCTCTCTCTCTCAATTGATTACCTGAGGGCTGAGGTGATGTTGAGGTGACGATGGCTTGCGCTTCATTGTCTAACACAATTGTTTGTTCTGGTCCCTGCGCCTCGTCTGGTCTTGACTGACTCCTATTCTCTTTGCACAGACCAATGGCTATGATGATCTGTCTTACACTTCTGGCCCAAGTAAAAAGTCCAGTAGGGTTTGTATTGTGTGTATTTACATTACAATAGGAATTCCACCTGATCTAATTCAGGGTTATCTTTCAGTGTGGTTTGGCAAAGCTTCTGATACATCAAATGACTAAAATCAGGTCTGTCTATTGCATTTTTTTTAATGGGTGAAAATGTACAGAGCTCTAGGTACAGTGATGAAAGTCTCAGACCCTCAAAGATGTCTTCCAGAACGGATGCTTTGGTTGGTTGGATTTTCATTCCCTCCCACCTTCCTCTACCTCCCTCCCTCTGTGTGTATTTTTGCCTGTGACTGAAGAGGTGCCGAGTTTGTCACTCTTGTGTGTCAGGGCACGTGCACGAGTGTGTGTCGGTAGCTGAGTGAGTCAGTATCTGTGTGTCAGTGTGTGTGTCTGTGGGTGAACTGGCTCTAAGGTGACATTCCTGCCAATGGAATAATGCCAGGCCTCTGTGGCTCATCGGCAGGACCTGGAAGAGCAGACCAGTGACTGGGGGCAGGGAGCCACCCCACTCAGCTCCTGCTAACCCTGCAAGTCAAAGCCTTAACACAAGTTTGCACTAAGCAGGAAGTGTCCTTCCAGGGAGAGAGTGCGGATTCCATTCTAACAATCTATCACAGGGATTTCCATGTGTAGGTGGGATGCATGGAATTCTCAGCTTGGGTCGTCTTAAGTAATGTATCGGGATGGGTTTCTGCAGGTGTTAGACACCCGGCTGACAAAAAAACAACTGAATATATATTTATATATGTGTGTGTCTTGCGAGCGTGTGTGAATGTGTGTGACATTTAGAGGAAACCCAGTACTGTGCCTGTGACGTCAGGCTGGGTTTGATCTCTGAGCCTCTCATTCAGGCTTGGGAGACTACACCCAGGTGGTATAACCTCTGTCTTGTCCTTATGAACAAGGCTTGGGCAGAACCTCTCTGTCCTGTGTTCCCTGACGTGGTTTCAGTGCTTCTCTCTCTCTCTCTTCCTCTTTATTTCCTCAAAACTCTCCTGTTTCCTGACTGTGTTTTTTCTCCACGTTTCGCACAGGGCAGTTACAACTTCGACCTCTGTCAACACACTCCTGGCCTAAGCTCCAAGTCCCACTCCTCATCCCACAATGGATCCCGGGTCTGTCTCTCCTCCTCTCTCTCTCTCTCTCGCTTTCTCTCTCTATTTTCTATTTTCCTTTTCAGCTTGTGATTTAGGTGTGGATGTGAAATCTATTGTCTCTTTCCACCCCCCCACCACCCTCCTCCTCCAATAGCACTTCAGACCGCCTGCTATACATTTATTTAGTGAGTGAGTTACAGACTAATATTGTCAATGTCTCACTGACCAGTCCACAAAGTCAAAGTGCAGGACAAGTGCAATCGCTGGGTGATTGCACTCTGAACTCCACATCCTATAGATAACTCCACACCCCGGCCTCTCACTCTTAACATTTGGCCTTTGTTGTGAAATGATCTTTCGTCCCGATCTTTGGGTCATTCCAGATGAACGGCAAAACCTCACTCGCTTGTTCACTTACTCGCTCCCTCGCTCGCCCTCTCCAGAACGCTCCTTTGAGCAAAACCAAGTTATAATTTGACGGTTGAACAACAGACGCATTGTATGCTCCTGTTTACAGACTACGTCTCATGGTGTGCCACGTACAGATTAATGGTGTCAGACTTTACATACCATTGCTGTGTGATTGTAATGTGCAATGCTGCGTGACTGTACAATTCAATGGTGTCTGACTGTTGCAATCGCTGATGTCATGGAAGTGCAGACGAAGTTTAACAACAATGTTTGTGTGTGTTCCTAAAGAGATCCTCCTGCTCCCCCGCATCCCCAGCATTTACACAGAGATTCTCGGGCTGGGAGGTTCTCTCGGGCTAAGACAAGTTGCCGCAGTTAGTAATGGGAGGAATCTGTCACGTTTGGAGATAAAGGGCAGAATAATTTAATAAAGCCTTTCAAACGAGGTGTAAATTATTGTTTAGGCCGCGATCTCTTCCTCCCGAGTTTTATGGAGGGAGGTATCTGGACAATCTCTGGGGATTAGCACCTCTGGCTCTCTCCTCACCCTTAGTCAGCAAGCTCTGCGTCCTTGTGTTACCCGCCCCCCCCCCCCCCCCCACCTCCCCCGCGTTACGGGAGCTATATAAATGCAAGTTGTTGTTGTGTCAGGCTTGTTTGCTGTGTGACATTGAGCCTCGATTGTAGTCGATCTTCACTGACCCACGCGTGGTGTTTGCTGTGTCGCTGTGTGACACCCGAGTTGCTGTTTGACACTGTTATTTATAATGATACCAAATACAAGGATTTTTTTAATTTTTATTATTAACATTGTTTGACACCCGAGCCTCTGTGACATTCAAGTTGTTGTCTGACTCCCTGTCGCTCATCAGGGTTGTGACTGACTAAACAGCTGGCTGCTTTCCTGACTGTGTTTATTTTCCAGGCGTCTCTGTATGAGGAGGGTGCGTACAGCGGAACCCGGCGCTGTAGTGCCTCCAGCTCCCGTGCTGTAAGGCTCTTTCCTCCATTCTGGTACCAAGCATGCCCAACGCCACCCCGAGAAACCCCTTTCACTAACTCCGGCCTGTAACCCTTGTTCCCCCAGTAGCTGCGGTGTGATGTGCTGTCTGTCTGTCCAGATCTCGTTGTCTCCTCACCCCAAGCCCCCACCACCAGCCTCTCGGGCTTACACACTGAACTAATAGGGAATGGGGAAGGGGTGGGGTAGAGGGGTAGTACTCAGGACAAGCAAAATATAATATTTATCTTAAACAGCCTTTTCTTGCCCTTTCTGGGATTTCTGACTGTAACACGTGACACAATTCCATCAGCAGTTAGCGATGGGAGGAACCTGTCACCCAGAGGAAAACTTGCAACCTCTCCCTGGTTCAGCCTTAAACATTTAAGCGAGTGCGGATTCTTAAGAGTCGGCCTTTTTTCGGACCTGGATTTACTGCGGTTCTTAAAGGAAAAAAAAGGCTTTCAAATTGAGACTGGATGTAAGACTTTCCCAATCCTCTGTCACTTCGAGCCAGTTACTCATTCCCCTAATGCCTATTTTTTGTTGAATCACAAGACGTCCCAAGGCTCTGGTCTGCATTGGCTGATAGAATCTTTTTCCTGCTGACCACTGACCACTCCTCCCATCGTAGAAACTAGCTGATACTTAACTGAGTCCAATTTCCCGCGCTTCTGCTCTCGTCACTGATTACTTCAGAGTCCAGACTGCAGGTGTCGGCAGATCATTTAACCACAAGACAGCAGCACAGTCTAACCCAATCATGTCCTCATACCTTCCATGTGTGGTTTGGGGGGGGGGGGGAAAGTGAGGGGACACTGGTCAGTGTTCAGGAATATATCTCCTGCCACCCCCCCCACCCAAAGCAATCTGCACTCAGGCCCTCTCCCATGATTATAGAATTGTAGATTTCTCCCCCTCTGTCAGTTTATAGAAGATTTTGGTGATCACAGCTCCGTTCTCCAGTAAACCTGTGATTCAAATCCTGGTGATGGGCTTCTGCAGGTGTCAGACTCTTGGCTGGCCAAAGGACAAAGATCTATCCTAGTGAAATAAATGAGCAAAGATGTAGAGTTTGCTGCCAGAGAGGTGGAAAAGGAATCTTGCTCGCACCCCCCCCCACCCCCACTACTCTAATGTTCCTCCTCTTCGGTCATCAGTCAAATTCCCTTTTGTAAGAAAGGCTAGCAAGAGATTCACAGCAGCAAATCCAGTGTAACGCTGTTGCCTGAATAATTCTTGCATTGATTGTGTTGTAGATTCTATGAGCTGGTGTGTGTGTGTGTGTGTGTGTGTGTATAATATATATAGAGATCTGCGACTGTAACTGCCTTGGAATGTACATAGTGACACTGACCTTACCCCACCTCCCACTGTCTCTCCTCACTGAATAACCACTGACTGTTAGTTATTGTACTCCCAATGTTGCTTGCACTGTGTGCGTGTGGAGCTGATGTTGTCATCTCCGTCCCGCAACTAACTTCTCTTCACAGCATCTCTCTTGGTTCCCAGCCTTGTGTCTGATATGATCAGTGCAGCTCCCTTGCTCCGGCTGTGTGTGTGCGCGTGTGTGTGTTTTTTACGTAGCTCCTTCCTCATGATACTAAATGCTAACATTCCCAGGGTCAGTGGCTACGTAATTGAACTGGAAAAGTAAACCTCATATCTGGCAGCAATGAGTGAGTGTCTGTCGATTGGTGCCAGGCTCCAAGGGCGAGCCACAACAGCATCCAAACCAGCTCAACGGTTTGCTGTCTGGTTTTAAAAAATCCCAAAAGGCTTGGGATGGGAAGAGAGAAAACCCTGGAAAAGTAAAGAGCTCTCCATACCTGCCTGGGCTGCTACAGTGGGCTGGATACTTTGTGCTTTGAATCCCTCAGGGTATCTAGTGGGAGATTGGGTTATCAGGGTGGTTAGGATTCTGGAAGACCCCGACAGGAAAATAAGCAGACAAATGACATTTGTATACCACCTTTCACATCAGGAGGACGCCGTCAATGCGCTGAACAGTCAGGATTTGAACCCAGGCTGGGGTTTGGGATCAAGAGGGTTGGAGGGCAGGCAGGAGAGAGTTACGAGGGTGACCAAACGTGTGGTCGAAGTGGAAGGTCTTGAAGGAGGTAAGGGAGCGACAAGGCGAATGGGACTGCTGGGATGGAGCTCCAAAGGGTGGGGGCTGAAAGACCGGCCCCAACTGCCAATGGTAACATATGCAGAACAGGGGATATGGAGCAGGCCGGAGCCCACTGAGCAGAGAGTTAGAAAGTCACAGAGGGTTAGGGAGGAGCAAGGCTGTGGAGTGCTTGGAGAGCAATAAGGAGAAAACTTTCTCAGAGTTCACTCAGTGGGGTGTAGAATTCATGAGAGTCAATGACATCTAAGCATGGAATTGTTCAAAAGGGAAATTAGGATATGGTGGACAATAACACAATCAGAGGATGGGAAAAAAAATTGGAAAGTGGGATTAGTAGAAAAGATGATTTTTATCTTAGAAAGGCACAGAGGTGGAAGTGGCATAGACAGGATGGGTTAATCCTTCAGTTTGGTATGTTTGGGTATGTCTCTGGCCTGTGACTCTGGTTAGAGATTAGGCAGGTGTGAGGACTTCTCCGCATTGCTCTTGGTCATTCAGAGATTGACATCTCTGAGACTGACAGGGTGTGGGAAACATTTCCAGCGCCTGAGGGACTTGGGCCTTTAATCAGTGTGGCTAATGCAAGAGGCTTTTTGATACCATCAGTCCTCAAGCGAGTGAGGGATAGAAGTTCCTGCTGAACCTTATTGCTTAGGAGAGATTCAGGTTTCTGCTCCTAAGCTCCATGAATGTCCTTCCCGGTTCTCAACGGGTACAGGGACTTTCTCTTTCACGATCTTTCTCTCTGTTTACAGTGAATAATCCCTTTCCTCCAGCATTGGTGTTTTGTCAGTCCTTTGTCTCCCTTCTGTCCGCTCTTGCTGGTGGTTCTTCGCTCTGCAATTAGAAAACTCTGCTTCTGAACACTCTATCTAATGTTTCTCTCTCTCTCTTTCCCTGCCTCCCGGGTTCTCGTGTCAGCCCTCAGAGTACAGCTGCTTTCTGGGTTCAGGATCTCGTGCCTCATCCCGTGCTAGCTCAGCACGTGCCAGCCCTGTGGTGAGCGTCTTAGTTACTGCTGCCCTGTTGCTCTCTGTTCTGTGTCATAACCTTCCCACCAACCCCAACAGTTGCAATTCAACCCAACTGTATTGACACGTTTGCCTACAAATGTGTGTCAGCCTTGTCCAGTGGTAGCACTCACCTCCCAAGTCAGAAGGTTGTGGATTTGATCCCCACATTGGAACTTGGATTCACATGGTCTAAGTCCACGCTTTCAGTGTGGTGCTGGGGGTGTTGGTATTGCGTTGTCAGAGATACCGTCCTTTGGATGAAATCTTAAACTGAGGTCCTCTCATCCTGTTCAGGCGGAAGTTGGCAATATTCCAGTCCAGTTACATTAGGGATGTGTTTGTTTTTCCACATAGCTCCTTCCTCCTTCTTCGAGGCCCATCTCAAGACCTTCCTTTATTACCGTGCGTTCAGTCATCCTCCCACCTCCCCCTATCCTCCACCCCTCTTGATTTCAACCCCAGCTCTGGTTCAAATCCTTAACTGTCCAGCTCAATGGGACATCCTTCCGATGTGAAAGGCTCTACATAAATGTGATTTTGTTATTGTTGTCTTCCCGACATGAAAAGCGTTAAATGTGCGTACATTGTTTTGTGCACCACAGTGCACAAATTGACTGCTGTGTTTGCCTACACAATGCACAGTGACTTGACTTGGACTTGAACAACTGCACTTGACACTTTGAGATAATTGAGTCTTAAAAGCACCATGTCACATGCAGACACTACAATGATTCGAACTGAGGATTGGCCAGGCTTGAAACGGCCGTGGTTGACAAAAAGAGCTCACTGTGCGAGGTCTCAGGCCGAGCGAGTGCCACAAGCCAGTGGCATAGAGCAGTTACACTGAGTTACACTGCAGTTGTTGCATGGTTACAGGGTGTTCACAAAGTCTCACATTTTTTTCCTACAGTGCACTGATCAACAACTGAAACACATGAAAGAATTATGATAATTGTATTTCGAAATACTTTGTGTTGTATTCACTACAAATGTTTAACTGTATTAAGATGTCCAGGTAGTGTGTGTGAGAGCGCCATCATGGCACATTGCATGTTTGGTGTGACGTCTTCTGTACCGTGGATGGAGTGACTAGGAAGTTACTGGTATCAGACATTGTTACGCTCAACTTATCTGAATACCCCGTATGTGTGTCTGTGTCGAGTCTGGTTTAAGTGCAGTCTGGTTTGGTTCTGACATCCACCAATAGAGGGATGGTTTTGGCTCCAGTGCTTGGTAACGGACACGCTTCACAGGGTGGGAGCAGATTGTACTATCTCTCTGTGTGTTACAATTCTCATCTCTGCCTTCTTCTCTATCCGTAGGTTGAGGAGAGGCCTGAGAAGGACTTCGGAGAGAAGGTATGGAATCCAGCGGGGGAGAAGGGGTTGGTGTGTGATGTGAAAAGAGTTCCTCTCCTATTGCTTTCGCCAAATATCCTACCCATAATTAGGTTATTCACACACACCTGCGTTTACCTAGCAGAAAGTAGAAACCTGGTTGTTAGTCAATTGGCTTTTCCGGGGATAATAATTGCTTTTTTTAAAAAAATGGTCACTCAATCCATGACTGTTTGTGGGACACTGCTGTGCGTAATTGGCTCCCGCGTTTCGGCCACAAATATACAGTCAACTCACTTTACAGTGTGAAGCGCTTTGAGATATTGATAAGATGTGAAAAGCACTATATCAAATGCAAGGATTATTATTATTATTCCCTCCCTTCGGTGTATTTTGGCACTTACCTTGGCTGATGTGTAAAAGGGTATAGCTGGTGATTGATACCCTTAGTAATGGAGAGTTTGTGTTTCAGGGTTCTCGTACCACATCCAGCTTATCCGCTGCCACCCTCGCCTCTCTGGGGGGCACCTCCTCCCGGAGGGGCAGCGGCGACACCATTGCTTCCGTGGACACCGAAGCTTCCATCCGCGAGATCAAGGTAAGATCCCAACTCGGCTCACGGGCTCTCAGCTCGGGGGGGGGGTGGGCTCAGCTCAAGTCCCGGGGATCCCTTTAGTTACTCCTGGGCTCCATTATTCTCTGTACCCTCAAACTCCTGGATTAGATTCCTGCCTGATTAGATTCAGGCCCAGAATCCACACTGTGTATATATAATACTCCCCCTTTCCCTGAGCCTCCAGGTTTGACTCCAGCCTGTAGCTGTCCCGGGTTAGGTCACTGTATTTCTCTGTGGGTTAAGTCAGTGTGAATTGGGAGGAGGTGTTTTGATGTTGTAAATCTTTCTAGCCGTTCTTTCAGAGATCGGTTTGAATGAATAAGGCCCTTTTGGCACAACTGATGTCATCCCTCCAGAACACCCACCCTACTGTCCCCAACAACATCAAGCTGCTTTTTAGAGACGTTCAATGTCCTGGCTTAACAAGCTTTTCCGTGCAACCTGTCCCAGTTGCTAATTACTCCCTGGGTAAAGACAAGCCTCCCGGTGTTGTCCTCTAATTGGCCTTTCCCACTTGAAACGTATGTATTTCTAGTTCTACTCTCTTGATCCGATTTTTAAAATCTCATTTCAAACATTTATACGCCCGTGTGAGGTCCCACTCTTCGAGTTGTCTTCTTTCAAGGCTGAAGCTTGTCTGATCATTGCTGAAGACACAGACGTTAATTTGTTTTTGTCCTGAGCGAGTTTCAAATGCCTGCCTTGGATTCTCGGTCTCGGGCACAGCTGGTGGTGTGGGCGGGTGCTGCAGAGACAGGCCACAAAGTGGTGAGAATGATGCCGCGGTGCCCGTATCGACGAGGTGCTGTCGTTTCCTTTTCCACCAGGATATCTTTGAGCTAAAGGACCAGATTCAGGATGTAGAAGGCAAATACATGCAGAGCCTTAAAGAACTTAAGGTATCTGGCTGAGGGACACCCTGCCCTGCTTTTTAACCAATCTCTCAATGAGGACCCAAAGCCATTATTAACCTGCATGTGTACGGCTGGGTGATGTCTCCAATCTCTCTCCTTGCCGTGTGGATTTTCTTACTAACTAACCCTGGTCTGCATTAAGCTGCTGTCTGATCATTTTAGGGTCTGAAATCTATGTGGACCTCAAGTGTGTGAAGTGAATTTGAGGGGTGGATTGTGACCCCGGTTAACCTGCCTTAACCCCCCCACTCCCTGTGAATGCCTGTGCTGAGAATCCTCTGTTTTCTTTCTCCACTTTGTACCTCCCGTTCCCCCAATCTATACACACACACACACACACACCACACACACACACACACACACCACGCACACACACACACACACACCACACACACACCACACACACACCACGCACACACACACACACACCACACACACACACACACACTACACACACACACTACACACACACACTACACACACCACACACACACACACAGATAGATAGACTCACTCTAAGTCTAAGGAATGCAAGAACCTGATTCTTGGGAGAGGAGAATATTGCTAGGAACTTGCCAGGAACACATCTTCGCTGACTGATCGGATGCTGTCATTTGATGGGTGCCTCCTCTCGCTCCCTAATGGGTTGGGAGTTGTGGAAACTGGGAATGGCAAGAGTTACTGCCATTGGGAATGATCCCGATCGGCACGTTGAGCTATGACGGAAGCAGGATTGTGGAGATTGAGAATGGCAGAAGGCTGCGGATTCCCGCCATTCAATCCGCTCAGACAAGGTGACCATACATCCACGGACGTGGTGTGGTGTCACCTGGGACAAAATTTGCCTCGTCTTGTGTTTGGCCATACAAACTGAAGACAAACGTTTTAAAAAACAAATACACTCATCAGAGCAGCACAGCCATTAATCCCAACAAGCTTCTCCTGAAATAAAAACAGAAGTCGCTGGGAACCCTCAGCAGGTCAGGCAGCATCTATGGAGAGAGTAATACAAGTTAACATTTTGTCAGAACTCTGTTGTATCTGGCAAATTAAATTTCTTATATACATAGGTGCACAGATTTACAATAATATTGTCCCCTTGGCTACAGTCTCCTACTGCCCTACTTGCCTTGCACTCCGCAGATTGGGTCCTTGCATCTCCCTCGCTGCTCGTTGGCTCCAAAGCTTTCAGGCACTGTGGAATCGCTCCTCCACCTACTCCTACCCCAACCCACTCTTCCTGTCTTCAAAAACCTCCTTCCTCTTGAGCTGTGCTTTCTGTCTGACCTTTTCTCTCTGACACCCCAGGCCCCTTTCTTCCCCCCACCTCCCCGCCACCCCCCCCCCCAACTCCCTCTTTGGTGGTCCACAGTTGCTTTGGGGTGTGGGCAGGGGCACATTCCTACCTTTCAAGGCAGGCGGAAGGTGATGTGTTAATCCCCTCCCACCAAAGTGGCAATGTGGTACTGGCGGATGGAAAACCAGCAGGGCTTTTTCCATCGAGATGCACAGCAGAGTGTGGGCAGCTTTAACTTGTATTTACGTGTCTATGGCTGGAGGCACAGGTTCCTGCATCCTTGGGGGAGGGGGGGAGGCAAGCAGTTTGCTCGATACTGATGGCATTGTGTGTTGGCTTTCTCCCACCCCCCCCCACCCGCCACACGCAGGACTCGCTGGCGGAGGTGGAGGAGAAGTACAGGAAGGCGATGGTGTCCAACGCCCAGCTGGACAATGAGAAGAGCACCCTGATGTACCAGGTAGACACACTGCAAGACGTGCTTCTGGAGGTGGAGGAGCAACTGGCTGAGAGCAACAGGGAGTTCCAGGAAAAGGCCAAAGTGAGTAGCCAGCAGAGGAGTTACCCTGGAGGCTGGGAGTTTGAGGCGTGCACCACCCAGACCAGTCACTCCATTGTCATCCTTCAGATGAAACGTTGAATCGAGGTCACTATCTGTGAAGAGGTCGGGACAGGCAGGGAGGTGACAATTGTGGTGCTATCTTAGAAAATCTGGTGACCGGACAAGGATGTAGTGACGTCCTGGGAAATTCGAGTGGGAGATGGATGGAGGAATCCATTTTAACACATAGTGAGGATTGGAGGAGGTCAAGTGCGTGGGTGTCTCGAGCAGATCGTCAACTTTGAAGGGAGGAAACCAGTACAGCAGAGGCTGGGAAGGAGGGAGGGCGCGAGGGAGGGAACCAGTACAGTAGAAGGCCTTTGTGATGTTTTCTGTTTGAAGCAGTTAGAAGCTGGTTGTGTGTGAACTGAATTTTGTGCTTTCTCTTTCCTTTTTGATCCTCTAGGAGTTAGAAAGAGAGAAGCACGCCCATAGCGTGTTACAGTTCCAGTTTGACGAAATAAAAGAGTCTCTGAAACAGAGAGAAGAGATGTTAGCGGTGAGTGATCTGCTCCCCCCACCTGCCTGACTGCACATGGTGGCTGGGGTCCGCGTGATCCAGTGGAGGCTTCATCCTCTTGTTAGGGTGGGGGGTGCTGAGGGAGTGGGGGGAGGGGGCAAACTGATCTCAAGGCAAAGATCAAAGTATTACGTTGCCCACTTAGAGTCCTTTATATATAGATTGCTTTATGCTGGGGAGAGTGTGAGACATGGCTGGCATCTAGGACATGTTGCTCTTGAGCAGCTTTAGGTCAGTGTTGTGTGTTTGAATTTGGGTCATGTCAGGACCAGAGTAAGGCATCTGTGACAGTGTGTCCTCAGCCAAGCCTTGATTTGTCATTGGGCTGTGAGGGAAGTGTGTCAGTCCTGGGTGATGTGAAACAGTCAAATGGTGCTCGCAACATTAACACCTCTTTAACCCATCATCTCCAGTCCTCTCCCCAATGTTCTCCTTGCCCTGCCTCTCCCTTGCCTTAAAAGTCCTTGAAAGCCTCTCCCTCCCAACATGCCCCAGTTCTGACAAAACATCTGATGAAATGTCATTCATATCAATATATTGTATATCAATGTATATGATATATTGTCTCTGCTTTTTTCTTCACCTGAGTAACAGCCCTGGCCTGTGTCCCTCAGTAACTGGGCCATTTAAATGCTTGACTCTACAATAATCATTGTATTTGATATTGCGTCTTATCAGATCGTTGAAACACTTCAGAATACTGAAGAGGAAGTACTATAAAGTGTGTTTGACAATGTGCTTTTCGGGCGAACTGTCCCGAGAAGCCAGGAAAGATAGACATGAGGAATTGGATTGCCTTGTTCCCCTACCCTGCGTGATGTAAATGGAATGTGCTCTGAACGATTGTCGCCTGTTACCAGTGACGTTCCCTCTCATAAAGGTTATATATGCTTCAAATCTGTTTACGTTAACCTTTCCAGATGTTTTGGCTGACAGGAGGAAGTTCAGTGTGTGTTTGTAATAAACAATACTGAAATCCTTTTATTACTTCTTGACAGTCGCTTTTCTCTTCTTCTCTTTCTCCTCCTCCCCACCCCCGCATCCTCCCCCCCTCCCTTCTCTTTTTATTTCAACCTAACCCCAACTTAGGAAATCAAACGTCTGAGCCAAGGCCAGGAGGCCTCTTCCAGGGAAATCTCTGATCTGCAGGAAACTATAGAATGGAAGGACAAGAAGATAGGGGTAGGACATAGCAGACATTAGGCGTTGATAGGGCTGCATGTGATGTGAGATTTTATTGGCAAAAGCTATTGAAATGAACCCAATGTCAGCTTGGCTCAGTCGGTAGTACTCTCACCTCTCGGTGAGAAAGTTGAATGAGAACCTCAATTTCCCACATTGCAAACTTGAGCTCACAGCCCAGGCTTACACTGCAGAAGCAACGCTGGGGGGAGTGTTGTTTTGCAGGAGGTGTTATCCTTTGGATGAGATGTTAACCTATGTCCCCGCCTGCCTGTTCAGCCAAAGATGGCACTATTCGAAAAGAGAATGGAGTTTCCACTTGTGTCCTGGCCAACTATGTAGACACTTTGTCTCTAACCTATGATGTATCTGACCTATGAGTGTTGGATGGTCACTGGAGAGGAAGCTTTACACTGTATCTAACCTGTGCACAATAACACTAGAATTCATAAATATGAGCAGAGACATCTCTCAGACAGATTTTTCCACCTGTTGTGTATTTTACTTCAGCTCCTCCCTCAGACCTCTGAGATCTTGTTTCATTTGTCAGGTGTCAATTTGTCAGCCGTTTTCAGTAGTGCATAAAAATGAAGACTGGACTAAAGAATTGGCTTAAAAGAAATGTGTGGTTGTCACACCCAGTCATGCCGTTCCGTGATTAAGTGTTTAAAAATACTGTGGAAATTCACTTAATAAGGACTGGGGAATCTTCACCAGATTAGCAGTATGCGGGTTGGAGGGGGTGGCGGGAGAGGGGTTGGGGAGGAAGGTTTAACACCTCACGTGTGTTAATGAGTTTTGTCATCTGACGTTGAAAATGAAACAAAACTTGCAGTAAAATTAAAAATGGCCAGGTTAGCGAACTGACCACATCAGTGGAGTATTGTTAGCGTGAGTTTCTGCTCTCAAATGGCAACAAAGGAAAGACTCAAATATAGACCCAGATGGAAATGATCTCCCAGCTACGCAAGCTGCTCACCTCTTTGTTAGGGATTTTTACACAGAGCTTCTCCTCGGGCAGACCTTTGTATTTCTATTCATTCTGATCTTTGGTCTTTGCTGTTTGTTATGTTCTGCTCTCTTCTTTCCTGTCTATTTTGCTGTCTCTCCACACGCTGCTGGCACCTCAGGCCTTAGAAAGGCAGAAAGAGTACTTTGATACCATCAGGGGTGAGCGGGATGAGCTCCAGGATATGGTGGTGATACTAAAAGACAAAATTAAGGTACACAATGAAGTATATCGCAGCAGAGGTTCGATTGAAGCAGGCCCTTCAGTATATTTCATCTTATCCTTCTAGAAGTTTATCCATCCTTTGGACGTTTTGGAATTCTCTCCCTCAATCCCTCCTCCTTGCCGCCGCCTTCTTCCTCACCTTTAGTTTACGACTGAAGACCTTCCTCGCCGACCATGCTAATTGTCACCTCCTTTCCCCTCCACCCCGGCTTGGTATCAGGTTCCACCGTTGTTAAGCGCTCCCGCATGAAGATGTAAGTTATTATTCTTCCCATCACAGCGTCGCAGAATTTCTGAATTGAGTCCCAACGTCCTTGCTGTAACCACCCTTGTTGGTGGCCCATTCCAGTTGCCAATTTTCCTCTTGTGACAAGAAATACTTCCTGGTGTCTGTCCTAAACTTGCCCCTCACAACCCTGAACCTGTAATTCTCTTGTCCTGCCTCCTCGTACAACTGAAAGTATTCTTCTGAATCTTCTCCATTCCCTGCCAGCTCTGAGTCAATCTTAAAATCAACCTAAATGTATCTTATGAGCATGGAGTTGGCGTGTATTGTTTGTGTGAGTGCATGTATTGGAAGTGTGGGGGGAGGTTAGAGCGAAGTGGCTCTGTCATAATGTAGCCTAAAAGTTTTCCCATTCCTTGTTCAGCTAGGACTATCCTAGCTGTTAGGGTTTCGGCTTGGAAAGTTAGCGGGAGTTAAATGGGAGGATAAAAGGTTAGTGAAGATTGTATTGCACTGTCAGGATGTGGTTATTGATTATCACGTTGAGTTAAAAGTGTTACTGAGTTTACTTACTTTGGTTCACTTTAAATTCAGCGCAGTCCAACCCTGTTATTACAGTGTAGTTATGAAGTCTTTAAACACAAGGCAACATTTTAGTGCCACAATTAAGAATGAATTGTGTTCAGTGGATTGAGAAATTCGCTTGTGTGATTCAGACCTGCCCAGTGACTTGTGTGCTGTTGCCATGTGTATCTGCTGTGTATTTGCAGGCCCATGGGCTGGTAATATCTGAAGTGTTAAATGGAGATGCGGGGAGGGAAGGCGGCTCACACACAGACCCTGCGAAGGTGGCATCACGGGGCGCCGCCCCCCAGCTCCAGACCTGCTCTGACGGACCATTAGGTAAGTGAACCTCAGCTGAATTAACTTCTTGCACCCTGCTCTCTTTTTTTTGGCTTATCAGTCTCTGTGTTAACCGTTTGCCTTCATTCACCCCAAATATCAGTGTCTAGTGGGCCAGGGTGTTGGAGGGAGGAAGGTTGGGGGGAAAGGTTTCTCAGCATCTTGAGTCTTATTGTGAATGGTCCAGGCTACCACCAGTTTATGTTTGCTCCACTGTCATCACTTTAATATGAATCTGTCCAGGTATCTGACTTTGCACCAATCTCCGATTGTAGAACTGATGGAATAACTCAGTTAGCGATCTCTCAGATGCTTATTTTCTTTGTGCTTGTGGAGGGATTGGGTGACAGGAGGTGGGGAAGAGGAGGTTTTGCACTCATTCTATATGGGGAAAGGGATGTCAGATGGAGGAGGTCTATTCTATCCAGAGGTGTTATGCAAAACCAAAAATTGAATAAAAAATGCTCTCGTTCCTTGAAGTGGGGGTGAGAGGGGAGGAGGAGTGAATGACAGGGGAGTGTTTTAAGGCATTGCCCTTGTGGTAAGCAGGATGTTTCCTCAAGAACGAAGGCTGTTTGTCCTGGAGTTCTGAAGATACTCTGTCTGTCTGTTATCTTAATCCAGAGGCTTGAAATTCCACCTGATCTTAGTCTGTGAGACAGTTTTGTCTTAAAAATTTAGTGGGAATGATGAAAAATTGTTAGATTCATGTTGATTAATAATAATTCTTGCCTAGGATATAGCATCTGATCATGTCTTTGGGAGTCTCAAAGCACTTGACAGAATATACCATATAAAGTGGATTGACTGTGTATGTGTCGGATGAAAATGCTTAAATCATGAAGCCCGGTTTTTGTTGAAGAACTGGCTTCAAAAGATGGAATTTAACAGTTTACACAAATCTCTGTAGTCCTGCATTTGAATGATAAAACCAGGTGGAATTTCAGGTCTCATGTGAGGAACTGGTCTTTCAGGTTGGGGGAATCGATTATACCCAGAGATGCTGTTCGCTATGCCCGCTTAAGCAGACTTTACCACTCTCTCCTGACTTTTCTCTGGATTTTTTGTGTTTTGCTCTCTCTTTGTTCCAGGCTTCTGGAAGGAACTTGTGACTTATGTAATGCAGATGCTTCGCACAGTTGACTTTGGCAATCTGCTCATTCAATTCAGCCTCAGCGATGACGAGGATAAAATATTTCTGGGTCATTTGAGGGGGAAGATGACGGAATAATCCTTTTTAAAAATAGCCTTCTCGCAATTGCTTTTTCTTAACCCTCCCACCCCCCCCCCCCCACATCCCAAATTTTGATGGAATTTTAATGGGAATTCAATCAGGATGAACAAATAAGAGCCACATTGGGAGATATCAAACTCAAATGTGGAACAATATCGCCACCTCCTGGCTCAACTCAAAGTTTACTGGAGGGAAATGTTTTAAGGGTGGGAACCAGGACTCCTTTTGCACCTCTCCCATCACCTCCTGCTCACAAAATACCTTTTGTAATAAGGTCATTTTCGACCACCTTGAGAGGGAAAGGGTTAAGTCAAACCTGGCTCACCCGGTAAATGAGGAAACCGTGGATCTCCTGACTATGCGGCTAATTCTCTGATGTTAATGGCTTTCTTCTGCCCCCCAAAATTTGCCACTTTATGACCACGAAATTAACCCTTCGAGGACTGCGTAGCATTTATTTCTTATTTTGACGGGTTCTTCAAATGGGAGGTCGATGGAGCGAGGGAGGTTACGTTGCTTTTCCTCGGCAGCGTTCCTGGTTTGATACTTGGTTTGACGCAGTGGGGACCAGTGCAACCGGGGAGTGGGGGGGTGACAGAGAGATATATAGGTGCCTCCTTCCCCTTGCTCTTCCGCTGTCTGATACCTCCCACTCTAATTCTCTCTCCGTTCGCTCTCCTCGCTGCCTCTCACGGGGTTGTATGAGGCCACGCTCCAGGGAGCGACTGGACTAAAGCCAGAGCAGGAGATAAATGCTGTGCGTATACTTAAAGGTCACTAGGGAAAGCATTCTCCCCTCCTTCCATCCCACACACCCACATCCCCAATTACGTCCGCCACTGGTGGCAGTCCTGCATTGGCTGGGGTTTGGGAAGTTGGCAGCCAGGATTCTCTCACTTCTAATCACTATCCAGTTTATGTGCATGTGGGTAGGCATGAGGGTGAAGATAGGATCAGCAGGCTCAGCTGCCATTCCAATAATCTCTTATCAGGGTCCACTTGATATTTTTGATGATATCGATTCTTCCATCCCCCCAACCCCCCCCCCCCCCCCCCACCAGCACATATGGATTTATACCCAGGGAATGATTCAGGATAGAAGGGGGAGGGAGGGAGGGAGAGGAGAAAGTAGAAAAAATACAAATAAGAAAAGCTCACAGTTAAAAGCCACATCAGAAATTCAGAACTCGAAGGGTTGATTTGCGCTCAACGGGTCCGGTGTCTTCATCTCTTCCAATGGTCCTTTTAGGCAAAACCCAGGAAATGGAGATGAGAAATGAGATTTTGAAGAATGTTGGGAGGAAAGGAGTCTTCCAGAATGCAGGAAATGATGCTGAACAGATGGAGGAGGAGACTGTGAATGAGGAGGTGATAATGTCTAATGTGGAAGGAAAGGAAAAGCAGACTGGCGAACACGAAAAACAATGTGAGGCCATGATTGGCATTGAGAAACCAACAGTGACTGTTGCAGATAATGGAGACGTGGACCAGATAGGAAGCAAAGCTGCAGGAAATCTTGCTGGAGAGCAAAATGCCTTTGGCGTTGGAATCAGTGGAGAAAAGGAGGTGTCTCAGGTGGTAAAGGTTGCGGACGACATAGACATTGATGCAGGAGTTCAGATCCCTGCTAAACCAGATGAGAGTAAGAGAGCAATTGAAGTGAATGATAGTCAGGCTCAGGGGAGGGGAAGCCTTGATGACATTCACACAAGGGGAGATCAGTGTGATGGAGTGTATTTTGGAGGTACCGATTGTGAGATGACAGAGCCAATAGCCCCAGCGTTAGAGAATGAGTTGGGTGAGAATGTTGCGTGTGATGGAGAGGGCAAATCAATAGCCTCAGAGGTAGAGAGTGAGTTGGGTGAGGATGTTGAAAGCGATGAAGATGGAAATGAGAGAACATTGGAAGCGGAAAGCAAGCAATTAGTAGAGATCATTATACAGCGGGCAGTAGAAATCGTGGAGCGGGAGTTGGGCTTCAATAATGTGCAGGAAGAATTGCCAGAGGCAGAGGGTACTGAAGTGAAGACTGTGGACCAAATACAAGGTGATATCTCAAATACAATGTGGGAAGAGGCTTGTGAATTAGTGTGTGGCAAGGTGGGTAGAGAGGATGAGGTTATGGATGAGCAGTCCAACATCAGTTGTGTGACTTCAGATAATGCAGAGTTGAGCTCCGTATGCCTAGATGATGAAAAACATCCAGGAAGTGTTTGTGAAAATATAGATCTGGGGAGTGTGGAGGGAAACATGGTAGAACAAGGTCAAACCCAACAGCCTGGGCCGTGTGAAGAGATGACAGGCTTGATGGGCAGTCAGTTGCAGGATGTAACTGAGAACACAGGGAACAGAGAAGAAGGAGGACAAGATCAGTTAGAGGAGAAAGACAGCACTCAGACATTAGCAAGAGAGGGGATTGACATTGAGCTCACTGCAGAAGAGATGAAAGGAGCCACTGATGGGGATCAGGGCAATATGATCAGCAATGGTTTGTACAGACAACAAGAGATGGAGACCCCAGCAGTTAAACAGAGGATTAGTCAGAATGAAGAGGATGCTGGATGTTCTGACCCAGAACAAGAGGCGGAGGCTGGGAGAGTGCGAAGGGCAGCAGATGATGATAACTTGGTGTCTGCACTAAACAAAGAAACTGGTTCCCAAGAGAACTCCGATGAGACCCAGGAGATGGCCAGGGTGGGAGGTGGTATGGAAACTGCCTTTGTACAGAGCAGCCAGAATGAGACCATCATTGAAAGTGCAGCTAAAGTCCTTGAAGAGGGCGAGGCAGAGGCCAAGAGTCGGGATATGAGCGAGATCAAGGTTGAGACCACAAACTTGGAAGAGGATAAATCTGGGATCAAAGATGAAGTTAACAACCCTAAAGAGGATGAGGGTCAGGTGAGGACCGACCCAGAGCGGGAGGAACCTCGTTGTACAGACAATCAAGAGACTCTGGAGAAAACAGTGAAAGAGACCGTTTGGGATGATGGGGAAAGAAAGGCCATGCAACCTGATTTTCACCCAGGAGATGTACTGGAGGTCGAAGAGAAGGAAGAACTCAAGGAGAATGAGGTTGTACAAGGCGGACTGGTACAGTGTGATAGTGGGAAACCCGACAGTGACGAGAGTGAGGGTGGTAATGAGCTGGGAGACGAATCCGAACCTGCAGGTAATGTAACTGCGGGTGAGAGACGCCCACCATTAGCTGGACACGAGGAGGAGCCTGAAACATGTAAAGATTCAGCAGTGCCGGAAAGTGTGGAGTGGGGAAATGGTAAAGTGGGACAGAGAGCTGAGGTCGGTGATGAGGCTCTGCTAAGGCTGCAGATGTCAAAGGAGGACATGACTGAGGAAGAGATGGTGGCCATAGGAGAAGAAACAATGGCCAGAGGGGAGAAGGCGGAGGCCAGAGGGGAGGAGGCGGAGGCCAGGGGGGAGGAGGCGGAGGCCAGAGGGGAGGAGGCGGAGGCAGAGGCCAGGGGGGAGGAAGCGGAGGCCAGGGGGGAGGAAGCGGAGGCCAGGGGGGAGGAAGCGGAGGCCAGGGGGGAGGAAGCGGAGGCCAGGGGGGAGGAAGCGGAGGCCAGGGGGGAGGAAGCGGAGGCCAGGGGGGGGGAGGCAGTGGCCAGGGGGGAGAAGGCGGAGGCCAGAGGGGAGGAGGCGGAGGCAGAGGCCAGGGGGGAGGCAGCGGAGGCCAGGGGGGAGGAGGCAGTGGCCAGGGGGGAGAAGGCGGAGGCCAGGGGGGAGGAAGCGGAGGCCAGGGGGGAGGAAGCGGAGGCCAGGGGGGAGGAGGCGGAGGCCAGGGGGGAGGAGGCGGAGGCCAGGGGGGAGGAGGCGGAGGCCAGAGGGGAGGAGGCGGAGGCCAGGGGGGAGGAGGCGGAGGCAGAGGCCAGGGGGGAGGAGGCAGTGGCCAGGGGGGAGGAGGCGGAGGCCAGGGGGGAGGAGGCAGTGGCCAGGGGGGAGGAAGCGGAGGCCAGGGGGGAGGCGGAGGCCAGGTGGGGGGAGGCGGAGGCCAGGGGGGAGGAAGCGGAGGCCAGGGGGGAGGCGGAGGCCAGGGGGGAGGAGGCGGAGGCCAGGGGGGGGGGAGGCCAGAGGGGAGGAGGCGCAGGCGGAGGCTAGGGGGGAGAAGGTAGTGGCCAGGGTGGAGGGGGAGAAGGTCAGGGAGGAGTGGGAGGAGGTCAGGGGGAAGGGGGAGGAGATCAGGGGGGAGGCAGTGGCCAGAGGGGAGGAGGCAGAAGAGGCCGGGGTGGAAGAGGCGGAGGCCAGAGGGGAGGAGGCGGAGGGAAGGCAGGAGGTGGCGGAGGCCTGGGGCGAGGAGGCGAAGGGAAGGCAGGAGGTGGCGGAGGCCAGGAGGGAAGAGGGGGAGGCCAGGGTGGAGGAAGCGGAGACAAGGGGGGAGGAAGCAGTGGCCAGAGGGGAGGAGGCGGAGGTCAGGGGGGAGGAGGTGGAGGCCAGTGAGGGAGAGGTGTTGAACACAGGAGAAGAAGAGACCACTAAAGATGAAAGAGGGAAGACCGAGTCCAACCAAGAAGTGGAGATGCTTCTGGACAGGAGCGGGCAGCCGGCCTTTCAGCAGAGCGTAGAGATGTTGGAGGGTAGATCAGAGCATGGAATGGAAACGAAGGAGGGTAAGAAAGAGGATAACACACAGGAGGAAGAAGGCAAGACGGTGATAGAATCTCAGGAGTCTCATAGCGAGAAACCACGAGAATGTCCAGGCAGTTCGGCAACTCCTGAGATCGAGGATGAGGAAGAAAATGGGAATATTGCAGAAGAGGTTCCAGCTGAAAAGAACAAAGGAAGAGAGATACTGCAGGAAGCATTGCATAGCAATGAACGGGATGATGTTGAGGAGCAGAAAGTGACGCCGACCGAAAACAAGGAAGTGTGGGAGTCGGTGGTTATCCAGGAACAGAATCCGGGGTCTGTAGAGGAGAGTAAATCCATCACAGCCAACAGTGCAGAGGAGGTGGAAGTGGCAGGAAGGGAGGAGGGAGAGGGAGGGAGCGTAAGTCAAGAAGCTAAACCTTTGAGTATTAGTGAGCAGCAAGCCAACAACAACAATGGGGAAGGGCAGAGGGTGGAACGTGCGGAGTCAAGTGAAATGCCAAACAAATCTAAACCTGGTAAGGGAAAGAGAAAGAGTAAAGATGATTGTAAAATGTCCTGAAAACCAACGCAAGTCGTAGTATCAACAAATCATAGCCATTCCATTGTCCGGTATACAATTTTATATTTATATATAGATACATATATATATATACCCACACACAAACATTCTAATCAGATTTTCATTTGATCAATCGTTCAGGCTATATTTTGCACTATATTGAGAGAGCGTACTACTGAGCTCATTATTCCTCGCCCACTCTCTTGAGGGTAGGCTGTTACCATCCAGACCCTTAACCCGGGTCAGGTCAGATCAGGCATTCCTGCTAAGGGTGCATCAAGTTGTTACTTCAGAATATGTCAGCGACTCGAAAGGAAAGTTTCTCTGTTTGAGATAACAGTTTGAGATTTTTAACACATTCCCTGGTAGTTCCCATTCAACCGCTTTCCATTGCACTCTGTTTTCTGTTGAGGATCAAATGCTGAGCAAAGGTTATTTGCAAGGTTTGGGGTCTGGACACGCACTAAACTCCCTGCTTTTTAATTATAGCTTCTCTATAGCAAATATCAGTGCTGTAAAGGAAGTGACTTGTGCCCCATACCTGTGCAGAGCATGCCACTGAATCAATCAACAACAATAAACAACAACAAATTGCCTGGTTATGCCTTTAGATTTCTTGCCCCCAGTCTCTGGAACTCCATCTTGGAGCCCCGCTGCCTTGCCCACTCCATTGTCTCCTTCAAGGCTCATCTCAAGACCTTCCTATTTGATTGTGCCTTTGATCGTCTTCCCTCCTCATCATTCCCTGCCCTCAAACTCTTCAAAAGTGCCTTGGGGGAAACCTCCCAATGCAATTTGTTGCAATTATATAGTGCCTTTCACTTTGGGAGGACTTCCCATTTGGCAGATAGCTTAATTAGATTTCAATGCTCACAGTGTGATGCTCTCTGTTCTCCATGTATCCATGAGATTTGTTACGCAGCATCACCCCCAAGTGCACGACACACACATGGTTCAAACTCACCGTGGTTGTAAATTCGTTAGAGAATTAGATAAGGAAATGGTGGTGGGGGGAGAAAGTTGTTACCAATGCACTGAAATGTATCAGAGATGCCCGATTTTATGTTGTGACATAACCTGCAGAGGAATGAGCTACTTTAGAATTTTTTTAAAGAAAGTTTATTAAAAATAAATGTGCCTTGTGTTATACAGCTGAGGGTTTTACAGCTGTTGGCTCTGTAATTAGGAAACGGTGTTTAAGAGTTGAGCTTTGCTTCAAGCAAACCTAGTCTCCACATGTAGTTATGTTGCCTGATGCTGATGTGTTGCTGCTTCAATAAGATGAAACCTGAATAAAAACGTGAATCTTGCATGCCTGTCGTGGACTGTTCTCGGTGTTGGTTTATTCCATTTTACAAGTGTCAGAATATGGCGCTGGGGGAAGCCAATGCACCCTTGCCAACGTTGGCCTCAATGGATTTCTTACCCTTTGCTTCTGTGTAGCAATTATCTTATACCTGAGGTGGCTTCGTGGATTCAATTGTTCTACTTGTGTGGGAGCGAGCATAAACCGAGCAAACTGAATCAAAGAGGTCCTGGGTTTGATCCTTGGTCTGTGCTGAGTTACTGCTGATCTCGTCCAGGACAGAGGTGCAGAGGGTGTGACAAGTGGCCACAGGACAAGTGAGCCTGGTTGGTTAGCAGGTGCGATGAGGACAGGACCAGAGTTGACTGTGATGTCTTCTGTGATTGCCCAATGTCTACCAACACTCCGTCCGATTCAACTCTTCTAGCAGCCGCTCGCGCAAATCAATGGAAACTCTCAAGAAGAGTCCAGGCTGGGGAAGGAAATTACCCATCAGACTTTGTTAAGCTTCAAGATTAGTGCAAGATTTTCGCTTGGAATTGAGACTGATTTTGGTGAATGGAAGAATTTTCGAGTGTCAGTGATTTAAACTCATTCCCATCCCCACCTCTTTCAGGTTATTGTAGGACTGTGCACCATCATGCAAACTAATCGATTCTCTTCAAATATTCTTGCGTATATATGTGCTCATTACCAGCCATCCACCCCTGACCAACAGTTAT
Source organism: Hydrolagus colliei (assembly GCA_035084275.1). Taxonomy (NCBI): domain Eukaryota; kingdom Metazoa; phylum Chordata; class Chondrichthyes; order Chimaeriformes; family Chimaeridae; genus Hydrolagus; species Hydrolagus colliei. The sequence continues at coordinate 5,812,104 of CM068747.1, read as the reverse complement.
TAAATCATGTGTCAGTGAACATCTCCAAGGAACCGTGGGCATTTCACAAGGTCATGTAAGTTGCTTCCGTTCATATCAGCAGCTTTGGTCGCCTCACACCCGTCTTGACCTGTATCCACGAAGGTGAGGGGCTCTTTCTCTTCACTCTTGTTGGCCTAGTCTTAATAAGCTGCAGTATCAAGTAGTTCATCCTTTCTGGTGGTATTCGAGGGCTCTCTATTTAGACTGTTTATTCTCTGTGATTGGGTTGGGCTCTGATCTCTGCTTTTCTTGCTTGCTAGTATGTTTAACTGTACTTTTTTTTCAGTGCCTTCATGAAATGTTTTCTTAATAGACCTCTGGAGTGATTTGACACAATAATTTGTTTTTATATTTCAATGTTTTTAATATCGATCGCAGAATTATGGAACTATTTTTAATTTGTTGTTAATTTGGAAACTGGTTTACCACAGTTCTTATTAAGATAAAGCTTTTTTTTTACACACAATTCTCCCGACCTTCAATTTTTCTGCCAAAAATGAACTCGCTGGGTAACACTAGGTGGGATTTCAAGCTCTCTATTGGGCTTTGCTTGACCTGTCGGCAAATGCTAGGACTTTGCCCAAGAATCCAGAAGTTAATGCCACTCTAGCCCTCATCTAGTGCGGAGCTATAAGTCCAGTGTTGAATCCCAGCATATGTCAGTACTTCAATCTTCCTAATCACATTCATCAGAAGATTCATCCCCGCGTTCACTCAACGTAAGAAGCATTGACTGTCGACTGCTCTGTTGGATCATGGCTGGTTTCATGAAGGGAGATGGACTGTTGACCTTCCAACTCTTCTCCATCTGTCTCACTGAAAAGAAACAAAGGGCTGTTTTATTTCTTTATCTTCTTAGGTGAGACATCAACAAAACCCAGCTCAATATTTCAGATTGTAACAATATTGCGTTACAAAGCACCAATATTATACAACTGCTGAATGATAGAGATATCTGGAAATTGAGATGACATAGACAGTCTTTAAATGAGCCAAGTTGCTTGATTTAGTCGGTGATATAAGGCAATACTCTTATCTCTCCCTGGAGCTTCAATAATGACTAAAATGGAATTGTCATTCCAACAGAATTTATGATATTCTTGCAAGGTGTATGTATATGAAGTACATTTAGTGAATCTTTACTTGACCAAATGACTGAAGTTCACTAATATGTCCTGATATGGTGGTGAGGAGGAAAGAATGGTCATAGAAGAGCAAGTGATAGACTAGTCAAACACAATACACAAAGAGGGAACATGTAATTTTGTTCTGTGTTAAACATGTTTGAACTGTTAACTGTTAGTGCTTCATCAAATTCCATTGCTTGCCCTTTAATACAGTGTTGTGTGGGTCAGATATCTCTGGGGGCAATCTGAACCCTGCTGCTTACACAGTTAGACACTTGCTGTTGTACTTCACTGTTGAATCTTCAGCATGCGTTGCGCTGTCTCTGAGCGGCAAAGCAGCCACCTCCCCTGCATCTTACACGTGCTGCTTCACAGACCGACTACAGTATCACAGGTGTTTGGGTGTTTGAGTAGTTTTAATAGATTATTGTATATTGTTGCAAAAAAAGTGCATGTTGCAAATCCAAACTGTGCAATAATCTAGTTATAACACACCGGCTGATCTCTTCAGTGAAATTCATCCGTAAATGGGCAGAAGGGAGGGGGAAGCATTCATTTACACAGTAATGGCTCTGGGCTAGAGTTTCAGTACATTGGAGGGGAAATTGCACCAGGACATGAACAGTATTCACTAAAAGACATTGCACATGCACAGAAGTTAGAAGTCCACGCTTAGTTTCCGTCTCTTGTCTGAGGTGTCGGAAGGTGTGTTATAATTGTTTTGATGCTAACCCACGTTGTAAGTTGTGTTTGACCCTAGAGAATTTTGCATGCTAAACTAAATAGAAGATTAGACTGTGTGCATGCAGCCAGTGGCAACGAGCATTTCCACTGACGTGAACTAAACCTTGGCCGAACCTTCCCATATCTGTGGTACGTGAATAACTACATTCAACTTTGTACAACTAACCTCAACATTCTTTCATCTAATTTTTTTATGTTAAATGCTTGACTCCTCTCAAATTCTTCAATTATAATTTAGCCTTTTCTATGTTTTTTCTCTTTTGATCTCCCAGATTTTAGGCTGCAAAAATTATTAGATGAAAGAGAACTACTGTCAGATCAGGTAACTTTCTACATTCTCCTTCATATTAGGATAACCTTTTTTAAAAGAGAGGTGGATGTTTATTTGAGGAAGATGGGTTTGCGGGGTTATGGGGAGAGAGCCGGGGAGTGGGATTGATTTTGACTAACTCTTTTCAAAGAGCCGGCACCGACTCGATGGGCCGAATGGCCTCCTTTTGTGCTGTAAAATTCTATGCTTCTCCTTGATCAGAACTAGCTTTTCCTCCCTGCTTTCATCAAAAACTCTTTAAAATATCTTGTTTTCTTTTTTAAACATAGATTGTCTTTACTCCTCCTTGCATGAGCTGACATTATCCAAGACATTATCCTATATGAAGGCTGCCATAGAAATGTAAATTGTTGTGGTTGATCCGACTCATTCCAGTTATAGATTCTCACCCTAACATGCCAACTCATGCTAGATGTAAGTTCTCGTATCATGGCCCAATCTTTGAGTTTAGTCATTGAAGATTTGTGGAGTCATGTAGCTCAGTGGTTAGAGCACTCGCCTTACAAGCGAGAGACCTGGGTTCAGTACCCAGACAGGGTAAAACCTTGGGCAAGTTTCCTTACTCCACGTGCCTAATAATAATCTTTGCATTTAAGATATTGCTTTTCACATCTTAACGACGTCTCAAAGCGCTTCACAGAATATACTGTAAAGTGAATTGACTGTATATTTGTGGGTGAATAATTAATGTGGATGAATAATAATCCCTCAAAAAAATGGATCACTTCAATCCATGACTGTTTATGGGACACTGCTGTGCGCAATTGGCTGCTGCGTTTCGCCCACATATATACAGTCAATTCACTTTACAGTATGCTCTGTGACGTGCTTTAAGACGTCTGGAAAGATGTGAAAATCTCTACATCAAATGCAATGATTATTTATTTATTTAAGATTGTTGAAATCATTGGACTGTGGAGCTGCCTGGAAATCCACATGAGCACAAGTATCACTGGATAAGGATCAAGGTCAGAAACTCTGACCTTCCCTCCTTAGCCCAGGAATGTCAAGGCCAATTCTGATACCCTAACAGTTAGCCATCAGCGAACTGAGTACCGAAAGCATAGAGCAAGGCTTGGTTTTACACCAGCTCGGCATGTTACCAATTAAACCACCAGGGGAACTATGCTTCCTGTTTGAATATATATGGTATCCCATGTACAGTAATGTTAATCAGTGTAAAAGGTTATATAGTTGTAACAAAACATGTTTTTCGTTTAGGTTAAAAAATTAAAAGCGCAGATTGATGATAAAACGAAGAACGGGAAAGTGGATAACGTCATGTCGGATGATGCAATCTTACAAAACGGGACTGACCTACAGATGATTGAAGTGCAAAGTGAGCTTCTCACCCACATTTCTCTGAATAATATTAATCTGTGTAATGTTAGTGACAGCCAGGCTCGGTTAGTGGCGGTCTCATCTCCTTGAGCAAGAAGATTGTGGATTCCAGCCCTAGGTCGGGATTTTGAACTCGAGTCTTAAGATGAGACTCCAAATGCAGCGCTGAGGATGCGCTGCTGTGTTGGAGATGCTAAACGGAGGTCCCATCTGACCGTTTAGATCGATGTCAAAGATCCCATTGACATCCTTCGAAAAGAGGAGGAGATTCTCTTGATGCTCTGGGCTACAATTCACCAGATAAAATGAGTAATTCCCTTCATGGCTAATTGGAGTCCTGCAGCATATTGGTTAGACCACTCGCTTTGCAAGCAAGAGGATCTGGGTTTAAGTACCAGGCAGGGGGAATACATTAGCTGTGTTTCCTTACTCCATAAGCCTCTGTTTACCCAGCAATAAGTAGGAACCTAGTTGTTAGTCAATTGGCGAATCGCATTTCTGGCGTAATAATCCCTTCAAAAAATAATAATAATTGGTCTACTCAATTCACAACTGTTTGTAGGACACTGCTGTGCACAATTGGTTGTTCAGTTTCACCCTCAAAGTATATAGTCAATTCACTTTACACTATATTCTGTGAAGCGTTTTGAGACATTTGGAAGACATGATAAAGCACTATATCAGATGCATGGATTATTATTGTGGGATATTGGTATGTGCAAATTGGCTGCCACATTCTCCCACATAGTACACAGTAATTATACTCTATAGCAATGTCCTGCGAAATGCTATGAGACCCGTCGACGCTGTGAGCTGATATGCCGGAAACATTGAACAGATACAATTTTTTACAGCACAGCCGTTCAGAAAGCAGTGCCTAATTTTTATAGACACAAACCACTCTGTTTCAATAGGGTCCGACTGCATGTTGTATTACATAGCTCATTGTTCTTTGTTTTGAATGCAAACAGCGGTTGAGTTCTGGTATCATGTCTCCCTTTTTGCAGGAGATGCCAACAGACAAGTCAGTGAATATAAATTTAAACTCACAAAATCTGAACAGGAAATAATCGCTTTGGAACAAAACGTAAGTTTGTGACACTGCAAGGTGAGGTTGTATATCTATAACACGGTTTTACACTGCAGGTGAAACAGTGAATTAGCCTAGATTGTTGAAGCAATTCACCACTGGACACAGCTCAGTGCAGAGCACACTGGAGTACTGCTCTTGATACAACCCGGAGATGATTCACGGAGTAGGCGATTTTCACTTACCTGGTATAGACGTGGGGTGTTAATCAATGAGCAATGGGATTAGTGTACAGCATTGGGATTAATCAATAAAAAATTGCATTAACCAATGATCTTTGTGATTAGTCAATAGGTATTAGAATTGGATTGAGTCAATGAGTGTTCAGATTTGGTTACCTCAATGAGAATTAGGTTGGGTCAGTGGAATTGGGGATATGGTTGGGTCAGTAAATATTGGCATTGAGTTAATCAGCCTTGTCCCCTGTAACTGTTGTAAGATTTATGGTTCTCTCCATGTAATCGCATTGTTTCTCTAATGTTTCTTTGGTGTGGGGGAAATTATGATATTTCAGATAATTCGTCTTGAAAGTCAAGTGTTGCGTTACAAAGGTTCTGCAGAAAGTGCAGAGAAAGTGGAAGATGAACTCAAGGCAGAGAAACGGAAACTCCAAAGAGAGGTAACTTCAAATAATCTATACTGTAATATCATAAAGGTTTTGGTGAACTTTCATTTTCAATATATACCTGTACACACTCTAACATTGGGTGACCAGCCACCAAGTTGGAATCTGGTATCTAAACGGCTTAATTCTTACTCACTGTAGAAGTGAAGCGATGTTTTAAAAATAAGTCAAAACGTAGGCGAAACAGCAGTAATATGTTCTGTAGAAGTATTCCAGCAACGCACCTACAAAATACATAGTCGCTGCACTTTACAGTAAGTCTAGTGCAGCATTTTGAGATGTCCTCTTAACGTGAAAAGTGTACATCACGTGTGTGTGAACATACACACGTGTGTGTATGTACGTATACATACCATAGGTGTGACTCTGGACTGTTTGTGTCATGACAGGTCCGTTCTGCGCTGGATAAAATCGAAGAGCTGGAAATGAGCAATAGTCACCTGGTAAAGAGACTGGAGAAGAAGAAAGCCAACAGGAATGCCCTGCTTTCTCAGCAGTAGCAGATTCCTTTGCCAATCCACGGCGCTCGTTGGATGCCTGCAGTGTATACCTTTATAAAAGTTTCCACGAGACACTTCCCTGTACCACACGCACACATCTGCACACCGCTGACAAGAGAAAAAAAGACATAAAACGGGGAAAAAAAAACACACGCACGTTTTCCGACTGGCCACTTTTCACTCTTGTTTTGGAGACGGTTTCAAGTCGGGACCTCCGCCGGAGAGCATTTAGTCTAGGTGATTTTAGCTTAACTTAACAGGAATTTCTCTCCAAAACAGAGCACTGCTCTTTTTTTTGTTGTTTCAAGCGTAGGTTAGCCGATATGCAAGGAGCATCAAGTTACCGATTTTAAAGCAGCAATCTTTGACATCACTCCGAGCATATTATATTTATTTGTGGTGCAGGAAGGCTGGTCTGGTCTCGACAGGTAGAGGGATTGGGAGAAACGTTGCGCTTTGAACTCATTAATCGATACTGTGGGTTGTGTCGTTGCTCTACCAATAGTGTCCATATCTATTTTTTTTATACTCTTGCCAATATTTTGCCAAAGTTGTTCAGCTGGAAACCACAACCGATGTGTTTCGCTTCCGAAAGAGTTTATCGGGAGTCTCTTCGGAGAATCGTAACATTGAATCGCATGAAATCTCCTGCCATCCAAACTGCCAGTGACCGACTGGCTGCTCAGTGTGATGTCTCTTCACTTGCGACACAACGACAGTATTGAAGTCCATTTTAAAATGCTGCAATAATTGAGGATCGACTCAAAATACAAAATGTTGCTTTCAGCTTATTTATACAGGGGATTAGCAAATTGTTTCAGCTATTAAAATGAAAACCTACTTTTGAGTGATGGTGTGCAAACTAGGGTGGGGTGGTGTGGGATGGGGGGGTGCAGAAACGGGGAGTAAGAGAGAATGCTGCTTCAAACTATATTTTATATGGATGGAAGAGCCGAGTAGTTTTAAAGAGTTTGTCTGTGAGAAACCGGTGGCGGATGTATGCTCCAGCAAACAATTGTTTTCATTACAATCCACAATAGAAGGTGGTTATCCTTTGGGTGGGGAGGGGTTGGGTTGGGGTTGGTAGAAGGATCTTGAGAAAGTAATGAAATTCAGGCTTTCACCTAAACGATCTGATTGAGTGCCATCTAGGATGGATTTGGGCTAGAGTTTAACTGGGCATCACAACAAGGAATGCATGGGGGGTGGGGGGAGAGGAGATTCTAGGAGAGTACTTGGGGGATGGTTGTTTGTTTTGGGATGTGTGCCTGGCAGCAAGGTCCATATGAGTATTCGTTTCATTTGCCATTTTATGTGACCTGACCCGCTGAAGATTAAGTGCCATCAGCAGTACATCAGTTCATGTGAGGTCATATTTTTCAGGTCCCTGATAGAATGTCTTGGTGACATTGCTGATTTTACCTGCAAATCTTTGATCGAGTTTAGACATGCAAGGGCAACAAGATTTCTTGATCTGAATACACGATCAGCTGGATGAAAGGGTGTTCACACCAAGGTCGGGGTGGGGGAGGGGCACAGTTTTTTTTGAAGCATTAAAAGTGAACAGGACTGCTCGTTCAATTAAAAAAAAATGAATTTTTTTCCATAATGGAAAATGACAGCAGTAATGTTAAATAAAATACAGGTCTGTGGAATGATTTAATATATGTACATACTGTAGCTTTTAAAGAAAAATTTACTTTTTTCACCTGTTTATGTGGCAGGTGTTCACCCATGAACAGATTGCAGATCAGGCAACTTGCTGTTTGTTTTCCTTCAAAAGCATGTTAAGCTTTCAGCGTTAGGAAGAAGGGTTGACAAGAGTTATTTCCTGTTTGGGTATTCCACTGGTTCATTGGATTTTTTTTTAAGAATGAAGATCAGGGTGTGATCTGTTAAGTAACGGTTACTGCACACCACTGCTGTATTAATAGTGCCACTACATTCTCCGAGGTAATAAAGCCTTTTAGAGAGACTTTCTTTGTGCGATTTATATTCTTTGTCATTAGTGGATGCTGCTTTTGAGGTGAAAGCGTAAAGTCCAGCACTTGGGAAAAATATAATAATCCTTGCATTTTTTTAAATTGGCCTGTTTTCATATAAAAGCACACTCACACATGTGCTATTATATAATTTAGGCTGTAATTTTGATTTGATTTTTGGAAGACCGTGGATTAGACAGGATAGAAACATCCAAGTTGTAAACGAGTTACAAGTGGGCTGGTGGGGTGGACACTACATTGCCAGAGATGAGGTCCTTGGGATGAGACATTGACATTCCGTGTGTTTCCATTCCCCAATCCCCATTTGCCAAAACCAGTTTCCTGTTCTTGCTCTTATCCCACTCATTCCTTGCCATAACCTTCTATGCCTTTGCCCCCTCAAGGTTAGTCTTTTCCAAAAGCTCTCATTGTGGGGTTCCCTAGCTCCATCCTCCCAATGCATCCAAGCCTCTACAGGCCAAGGTCCATTGGCTTCCAGATTGATTTCAGGAATATTGACTTTTAAATCGCTTCACAAGCTCAGCTCCACTAACGCCCCCCCCCCCCCCCGCCCGCAGACAGGAGCACGTGGTGCTTTTAGCGCCACCAGCCCCGCCCACGCACGGGGTCAGTGACGTGCTCCGAGCGACACCTCCGACCAAACGGGATTGGCCGAGGTAAGTGGCGGGGGGTGGGGGGGGCGGGGAGTGTCTGGATGAGCCAATGAGCGTTGGCCAAGTGGGTGGGACATCCCGCTCCTGCCTCACACGTGGATCAGTCTGACTTCCGGCGGCCGGACGAGCGGGTCTTCGTGCTCGGAGTGGGGGAGCGACATGTGGACGCCAAGGGATTGACGGTTGCAGCGGCTGTCGGAGAGACTGGGCCGGGCTCCACCAATGCCCGCTTATCGAGGAGGGATACTCCCGGTAAACTCATTGGTTAACCTCAACTGGTAACGGGCCCGGGTAGTGAGGTTAACGGGAGGAGGAGGGAAGGGGGGGGAGAAATTAGAGCGCGTTGGGGACACTCGAGGAGCTGGTCAAGTTTGTAGCAAAATGGCTGCCCTCAGGGTGACATGCAGAATGGGGCATGGCAGCCTTTCAACAACAACAACAACGTTACACTTGTAAATCGCCTCTCACGTCAGGAGGACAGTCCCAAGGACAGTCACTGTGTCAGACCCCGGCTGGGGGTGTGTGGGGGTGGAGGGAGGGGTTAGGAGTTGTCGACCATCGAATGGTTTTCACTCTATAAATTCAAAATATGGTAGGGTGGGGATCGCTGGACAGTTCGCTGATCTGTTTAGCACATTACTCCTGGAGGAACCTCTGCAATTTTTCCTTCATATTCTTACCTAGAATAAGAGTAGAAACCTGGTTGTCAGTTGATTGGCGGATCACTTTCCTGGGGGTAATAATCCTTTCCCCACAAAACAACAATAATAATAAATTGATTGCTCCATTCACGATTGTTTGCGGAAAACTTCTGTGCACACTGCTTGCCTGGTGCGATTCACCCACAAAATATAGTCAATTCACTTTACAGTATATTCCGTGAAGCACTTTGAGACGTCGTGTTCAGGTGCTATATCAATTGCAAGGATTCTTATTGATATTTCACGGAAATGGGTTGCTCGACCGAACCTGCCTGAGCATGGCAGCAAACTGGCACATGGCAATCCTTCAACAAAGGCTGTGAAGTAAATTTGTCTGTCTGGTGGATTACTGGCCAGGATACTTCCAAAGATACAACCGTAGGTTTTCAAATCACCTCACAGGATCTTTAACACCCACCTAAACAAGCAAAGGGGATATCAGTTTGAAGCCTAATCTGATGGAATATCAATCCAACTCTGAAATCAAAGTCCAAGCCTAGGACTTAAACAACAACAAAATTATACTTGTATAGCACCTTTCAGGTCAGGAGGATGTCCCAAGGTCTGGACAGTCACTGTGTCACCCAAGCTGAGAACAGGGGAAGGGAAGGGGGTGGGGGATTAGGAGTTGCCAATGGGACCATCGAAGAGGATAGTCTTGAAGCTGGATTTGAAGGAGGCCAGGTAGGTGAGATGGAGGAACTGCGGGATGGAGTCCCAGAGGTTTGGGTCAGAGTGGCTAAAGGTTCACCCACCAATGGTGGGGCGGGTGGGTTGGGGCGTGGAGTAGGAGGGTTGGCGGGAGTGGGGATTTTGATGAGGGAGGAGAGGTTGGCCCCCAGGGAAGGAGACCGATAAACCTTGTGGCGAGAATGATTGATGGGGCAGTCAAGTGGGTGCTGTCGGATAGCCGGTGGCATCTACGCAGTGTGCGCGTCGGAGTGTGTGCAGAGTGAAGCAGAGGGAGGCTGAGGGACGGTTCAGCAGGGATAGGAGTCGGGCCGTTTGGAGGGAGAGGAGGGTTGATCGGGAGTAGTGGAGGATTGGGGACAGGAATGGGGGCATATTGGGGAAGCAATTTGGGTTGAGTGCAGCAGCCAGAATGCTCACGCTGAGACTTGAGAGTAGATGGAGGGGGTCAGCGAGGTATGGCTAGCCCGCTGGGCTGGTGTGGGGGAGGATGGGCTGATCTCTTAGTGAGTCCAGGGCTGGAAAAATTCTAAAGTTGCGGGCGGGATGATGTCACGCGCCTGCGTTTCCTGATTGGCTGAGGCTTTAGGATTAGGAATGGAGGCAAAGGTACTTCGGGCCGGCCGAGGGTGAGGGCTAGGTGATCTCCACGGTCTCGCGGCTCGCGTCAGGATGTGTTCCCGTTGAGATTGGGGAATGGGGCGATGATCAAGAAGACGCTGGACTCCTGGGGTAAGCCACGCTGCGGGTACCGCTCCCCTGTGGGCCGCTCCAAAGACCCGTTCTGGTCGCGGAATCTATCCCGCTCGGCTGCAATCGATAGCCACACAACCCGTTCGAGGCTCCAACTCCCGTCCGCGCTTCAGACTTTTCAGGCCCCACTTCTTAAGTTATTAGTAGTAAATGTTTATATCCATCCTAAAATGTTATCATTTTTATTTCACAATATAATTATTTCTAGCACTCAGCAGAATATAATCTGAACTCTCAGAAGATTTGCAGAAATTTGGGATGTCTTCAGAACTCAACCAGTAGGTATATTCTGTAAGATAACAGTAGTTCTGGGAATTGGGACTATTTCTTTAAAAAGAACCTTGATAAGGAGATTGCTTTATGAGGACAGATACCTCTGACTAGGGTTGTAAATGCATAACTACCGTTTGTTATTCTAAAAAGGTCATAGAATAATCCATTCAGCTTCTGTTTTTGACTGAAATACATAGACGAGAAGTTCCATCAAGGTTGGTGTCCTTTTCCAGAAGTGTCTTACCTAAATCGCTTGTGCAAGTGCTGTTGGGCTAGAATTAATTAATGTTTTGATCTGATTAAATGCCTTTGTCTTTGAGGGTTCTCTGAATATGGTCTCACCTAGTAATCTGATCTGACTCCCACTGCAAATACATTTTTTCTATGTTGGAGATGATGGTTATTTAGCATTTCATGATAATGAGAGAACTGATACAAGTTTGGTAGCTTTAAGTGTTTGTTTATCTTATTTCTACCTAGATCAAGAATGCCTACATTTTACTGTATTTGGCCTTGTGACAAGTGTGATTACTGCAACACTTTAGGTGTGCGGAAATGTAGGAACTGTGGTGAGCCCATGAAAGGAGCTGAACAGTCTATGTATTTGGAAGGTGGGTGTGCTCAAATAACTGTCCTTATAGAATCTAAAAGAAAGACTCCAAATTAAGCAACTGTATTTTCATAGTATCAACTCTCCTTTTTTCAGACCATCCTTTTTTTTATGTATCTTGAGATGTGGCCGACATTGGGAGTGCCAGTATTTAGTGTCTTTCCTTGGTATTTTCTGTATTGATGCTATCCTAAGTGAATATGCCCTAACACCACCTAATTTATTTATAACTCCCTTTGCTTTCTGCTAATGATTATTAAAAGCTGGCCATAATTACTCACGTGCCTCATCCTGGCTTATCTCAATGAAGGGAGCCTGGTGCTCATTTCGTCATTGCCCCTACCCTCACCGTTGTCCACTCCTGATCCCAACCACCAGCTTGGATGCGGATGCCTGATTGTCCAGCGCCTTATGATATCCTCCTGGCGTGAAAGGCGCTATACTTCGTTGTTGTTGGATGGTTATATAATTTCCGGATGAGGATCAGTAATTCTTTTAAACTAAATGTCATCAGAAAATTCCTGTTGTAACAAAAATATTACCAGGAAAGAAGAGAAAATAAATCTTTAAATGTTAAACGTAATCATTTGTAACTCATTTTAAAATGGTAATACTCAATTGCAATTAGATAAAATTCTGTTAACAAACTATGCGGCTGCTCTCCTCACAATCCTCTCACGTTGTTCCTTTCTTTAGAAGCAATTTGTTGAGTAAGTTCAGTCCTTAATATCGCTTTATCCCATAAATAGTGAATAAAATAAAACCTAGTGAGAGAAAGTTTAGTGCAGTCAAAGCCCTGAATAGATTGTGAAGCTGAGTTGAAGAATTGAGATTGTAGAATGTAAACATTTTATTTCTTACACTAAAAGTCTTGTGAATCTCCTAGATAAGAATTTGCTTCAAGCACACAACCAGGGAATCCTTACTTGTCCAAAAGCAGCGAAAGGTCATCTATGCTTCACAACAACTAAAACTCCTCGTGCTGTAATCCAACCAATGGTTGGAAAGGATGACTATGAAAAATCCACCAAACAATTGTTTGACTTTGGAGACAGCATAAGCTCCCCTGATACAGGGTCCAACATTCAGTCTAGCGAAGAAATCATAAAGGCAAGCTTGGAGCTTTCAGAATCTTTGGACTCTGTTTATGAAACAAATCAAGATATGAGTGATGTGAAAGGAAATAGCACATCTTCAGTCCTTGAGCAGGCAAAGTCTATTGATGGGCTAGAAATGGAAATCTCACAAGAAATAAATCTGTCCTTGGACACAGAGTTTGACATGTACAGAAAGCTGCATGGAATGTCACTAAAGCAATTGGCAATTGGCAATGGCTGTTTTCAGGAGTGTAAAGGAGAAGGTTTGCAGCAGTACTTTCCAAAATATAATGTTTCTGTGTCACTAGATGGTTTAGATCAGGAAACACTTCCTGATTATTGCAGCATGAACAGCACAGAAAATTACATTGGCATCAATGATGACAGTAATTTGCAGTGTGAACAGATTTGCATTGAAGTGCAAACTCCAACACCATTCTCTGACTTTCAGAATCCTTCAAATCTGGGCTGTTATTCAGATTACCCTATTCGGGTCGAAGAAATAGATGAAACCTCTTTTGTTTCTGCTGTGACTTCAGCGCAGAAATCATTTGTAAAGGAGGACAGTACTTTTTCTGTTCCTGCAGAAAGATCATCTGTAGAAACCCTTGTAGCCTGTAAATCATCAGGAAGCCCAGAGGTTGATGTTGAAGATAATGTGATTGATCATTGCAGGACTGACCCAGATAAATCCATTGACATTCCTGCTGAGCTCTTATTACAAGATTGTACTACGCCGAGTCAACATTATATGCCTTGCCAAATGAAGGAATTTTCTAATGACAGTTTTGACTTTGCTACACCGACAAACGCTGAATTAAATGTAAGAACTGAAGTTCTCCCAAGCACAGTTTTGAAAGCTGAGATCTGCACACAAAGTGAAAATGACTCAAAACAAAGTAATAGTTGGACGCCATGTAATGTATTGTCTACATACGGAAGTCTAGATCACTCCTGTGAATCCACTGCCCTTGACACTGAGGTCTCAGGAGATTCAGATCACCAGAAATTATTTGAAGACTCGTTTGTGTCAGCTGCTGGTGATAGCATAGTCTCAAGTTCAGAACTCCAGTGTGATGCAACTAGTCAGATGAATGACCTCTGTCTACCATTAACTATGATTGGAGGCAATAATAAATCTGTCAATTGTGAATACCAGACATCAGAATTTATAACCAGGGATGGCACTTTGACTGAAGAAATTTCTGTTGGTACCAAAGTGAAACATGTTCACCGTTCCAGCAATGATATTATCAAAATAGACCAGAGTATTGATGCCTGTACTGACTTTCGAGTTAATTTTACCTTAGACAAAGCCACTATGGCCAAGAGTACTGTAGTTAACAAAGCTGAGAACACAGATATAACTTTGATGAGCAAAAATAGACCAACTCTAGGTCAAAGTGGAACATGCAGAAATGTTGCTTGTAACACTAAGTGGTCTGCTATTGCATCTTCTGTGAAAGCACAAAACACCCAGACAACTGTCATTGGCACAGAGGATAAATGCACCAATACTATCTTGCAGACAACTGATTTAAATTCATACTTGAAGGTATAGTAATATTTGTAATGTGCAGTAGTAGATATGGTTGGGTTAATGTCTGTTATTTTCCTGGAAAAGTGATATATGTAAAAGGATTAATATATATGTAACTAGCAAAATCTGAAGTAATCTTCCGGCTTGAGACTTCTCAGTTTTGAAATCCAATGGCTTCCAGCTTTTGTGCTTTTAAGAGTCTTATCTACTCATCAGCTCCCAGTTTTGTTTCTGCTGTTCCAATCATAGCTGTGTTCTCAGATGGTAATCTCATTTGATGCTTGGGGCTCAGTGAGATGAGACTGGGAGTTCACTGATTCCTTCCTCCTTAGCCCAGAGAGATGATGGCCATTGTGCTCCTTCTATTGCTGTATCACCTTAGATCAGCTATCTAGGAATAGACTGATCATTCGGTTCAACTCTAGGCTGAGCATTGCATACAATAATTGCATTTATAATGCACACATGGGAGAGTGTTTTGGAGTGTTCACTGAACTGAACCACTAGGTATTGTTTTGAAAGAACTGAAAATGTCTGCTCTGGTGGAGGAACAGGCTACATAAGAACATATGCCAACTTAAAATCTGCTAAAGAATCATATGCCCCAAGGATTTCTTAATTTGGGTTGTCCATTATTTTGTGGTATGTGATACTCGCAACCTTTAAAGAATAATGCTAAACCTACCGATTGTTGAACAATCCTTCCATTTGTTCTAAATTCTTTGTCTTTGCACAGGAATTGGATGCTAATAGATATAAAACCAAACTAAGGAAAGCCCTGAGTGAACTTGAAGATCTGAAGAAAAAACATAAAAGGTATTGTTAACTCTGCAGTAAATTGTTTGATTAATAACTTGTTTAAACGCACAGTCTAGTTTGTCGTATTGGTGCCTACTTATTTGATTGTCATCCAATGAGCTAGACTTAATAGAATTTGAGCTCCCTACCAATCTCCCTGTTATTCAGTAGAAACTTTGGGCGAAATTGCTGACTTAGGTCTGGGTTATTATACGCCATGCCCTTGCTGAGGAGGTCACAAATGATCCATTTTATAGTGTCCGAAGACCAAGAAGGATTTGGGTATACTGTATTTGTAGACTCAGATATTCAAACATATTTCTCAATGACAGTATGCTCTAAGATTGTATGTAACTCTTCATAAACACTATGTGCCCTTGAGGTGGTTCACTTCTAGGACTCCTGTTTCCATCAACCCGCAGGAAGAGGGAGATAAAGTTTTGTTAGTTTTAAATAATGGGAAAACACTATTGGTAAAAAGCATGCCCCTGTGCTTAGGATTGTCATGCCATTCGCACCTTATGCTTTCAATATCTGCAGAGATACTGCATTACTTGCTCCATCAAATTGTATTTGATAATCTATTTGACCTTCCACTGTGCTGTAAATGTCTATGGTTCTATATTTTCTGGCATCAGGTGGAAAAAGAGTGTTTCCAAACTGGTCCAAAGTGCCTGTGAAAAGCTAATAATATTAATATTAATAGTAATAATCTTTGCAGTTGATATAGCGCTTTTCACATCTTCTAGATGTCTCAAAGCACTTCACAGAATATACTGTGAGTATATTGTAAAGTGAATTGACTGCATATATTTGGATGAAACGCAGCAGCCAAATTGCACACAGCTTTGTCCCACAAACAATCATGGACTGAAATGACCATTTTTTTTTTGAGGGATTATAATTAGGCATGGGGAGTAAAAACAATTTGTCCAAGGCTTCACACTGGCTGCAATTTAACCCAGTTCTCCCCCTTGTAAGGTTGGTGTTTTAACCACTGAGCTACAGGACTCCTGTATAATGGTAGTGGATAGAGGATAGTGAATTTATGGAATTCTCTACCCCAAAGGGCTGTAGGTGCTCAGTCTTTGAACATATTTAAGACTGAGATTGATAGATTTCTTATGGATAAAGGAATTAAGGGAAATGGGGATAAGGCGAGCAAGTGGAGTTACATTAGAAGATCAGCCATGAATTTATTGAATGGCAGGACAGGCTCGAGGGGTCGAATGGCCTACTCCTGCTCCTAATTCTTATGTTCTTATGGTAATGTAAGAGTAATTTTCATAATGATACAAATGAATTGGGACTAGACACAAGATCAACACACAGCAATTCTTCCTATTCCTACTGATCTTCATAAGCTCTCCTCTGCTGAATGACCCCATTCTGGGATGCACACAGTTCTTCTGTCCAATATAGTCCTTTTTTTTAATCCTTGCATTTGATATAGCGCTTTTCACATCTTCGAGACATCCCAAAGCGCTTCACAGAATATATTGTAGAGTGAATTGACTATATAATTTTCTCTTGACCTTGTTATTCCTCACTTTCTTTATTGCTAATTGTAATCCAAACAATGTTCAGGCCTAGCCTATATGGGTTATTGCCCATTTACTGTATAGGAATATCTGTAAGTTACTTTCCTGCTTTTGGTTGAAGAAAAGTTAACATTAGAAACACATCAGGAATTGTGTTTCTTGGATCTGCATCAAACTCTGCCAGACAAAAATGCCTGTAATTAATATTTGTCCCTCAGTTTAGTTTTCCAGAAGATACAAAGCGTATCTTAATCAAAATGCAGATCAGAGGCAAGTTTCTAAATGCTTTTCACACTGTATTTAAAGTATAGAGCTGCAGGAACAAAAGCCTCTTTCGGGTGCCAAGGACGGAAGTCATCCATCCAGCTGCTGCAGTAAAATGAACCAGAGGGCTATCAAGGCTGAATTGCAACTGTTGAAAATGCAGTATTGGATGTGTCAGCAGCATTGCTGGAAAATTCATAGTCTTACTATTGAGGAAAGTGCCTTTTGTGATTTGGGGTAAGTCTTATGCTGCAAATGTTATGGTGGTTATTTTGAGAATAAGCGTAACCTATAATTTACACATGTTTAACTGAGTAATTTTGTTCATTTATAAATGCTGAAACAGTAGGGACTGGGCGTCACAGGTTGGTCCCAATTTTTGTTGACGTGCTATACAATTGTTTGAGAAGCGGCTGCTAACAATATAACCTGGGTTTTATTTTTCTTGAATAGGTTGTCGTTGTTGGACATTCCAACTGAGTATGGTTCGGCTGTTTCATCTGTATTACAGGAACTTAAGGCTAACTATGAGAGTATGAAAGAGAGAGTGCAACACGGAATATCTCTGGACAATCTCCCTCTCTTGTCTGTAGAGATAAGAGGACCTTCACGCATTGCAAACTTTGTTCCTGCTACAGTATGAATCTTTTAAAAAAAATAATAACTTTCATTTGTTAGAAAATTATTGTGTATTTATGTTTCACATTAATCGCAACATGTACATCAAGTTTAGATTTTTATATAATGCCAAAAGCAATCACTGAGTAATTCTAAGTGTTTTACTATAGTAAATGTTTTCAGATGTCAGCTTTCAAACAAAATATATTTTTAGAAGATTTGCTTTTACATTTTGGAAATGTTTCCTGTTACAGTTGGGAAATCCAATATTGATGGCTGAACGTCAGAAACATCTGAAAAATGGGTAAATATTTTCATGAGAAATGTCAAGCTTCCCATTAGCTGAGTTTATTTTTATTATTGAATCGCAACAGACTTTCATTGTAATTCTTTTAAAAAATACTTTTTTAGAAAAAACAAGATGCAAAATTGTGCCTTTTGCTTCATTTCCACTGGTAGAGATGCTTAATGTGCTCAGAAGCGAAGACAATTTCTCCTCTGAATTATCCCTTCAGGAGAGCAATTGTAATGGGTATTTTTTATATTTCCCATGTTCCTGTCATTGCCTTTGATAGAAGTGGCTTCCTCAGTTTGACATTTTACCTCTTTTCCCTGTTAGTAACTTCATGAAATATTTCTGTTGATTTAAATTCTTTAAAGATATCTTTTGAATTTAATTATTAGTGTATTTGAGTCATGGTCTCCTTATTGGTGTTGACCATGTCTAGTATTTCTCTGCTGTGTTTCCTGAAGATGAACATGGGATTTTTAAAAAAAAATCTTAACTTTCCCAAGCTTCTATGATTTGCAATGGTTGAGAGCGTCTCCAGGATTGCCTTTGTGTTAGGTGCTATATTAGTGGTACCAGGGATGCTGATGGTTCTATTGCTGGAGCCTGTCAGAGTCGACCCATGAAGATAGGAGGCCATGGAGCTCTTTTTGCCTGTTTTTCCAGTTTATTAGATGATGTCAGATCTTTTAAACCAAATGTTCTGATTTTCCTTCTAACTACACTAGCAATAATTTTTAAATTCTGTCCCTCGTTTTTTTTTAACCTCTCTCTCAGAGGTAGAGGCTTCACTAAAGTAGCGATTACCTTCATTAAAATAACCCCCCTGAATTGGAATGCCCTTAATCTCCTCAAATGTAAGAAATATCATTCAAATCTATCTAGCTTTTCATCACAGCTGAGATAGAGACATCACATCACTGCACATATTTCAGGGCTTTTTGTAAGATTGAATGCTTGCAACTGAGCAAAATACTTTTAATGAAGTTTAAACAGCACACTATATAAAGAAGCATCTCTGTCTTCTATCATAAATAGGGACTCATAAAATTGCACGATTTTTTCATTGTATATTGCTATAATTTGTGGCCTTCTCTGGATTAGAGTTGATACGGCATTATCATGTAGAGTGACATTTTATCGTATGAATCAATTTCAGGCACACCGCATTTAAGCAACATTTCAAAAAAAAACTCTTACTTGAATTTTGGCGGTAGCAGAATTTGAAACTTAACATTTTGTGCAGAAATATTGGTTGAGATTCAAACGGATTATCTTTAATCTAGAACCGAGACAGCTGCAGTCAATGTGCCATCGCAGGGACTTTCTTCCAGAAGAGCTGTGGGAGATACACAGGTTTGTCAAAAGCACTGATAAGGAAAAAAAGAGAAGTCTGAAAAGAAACGTCTGTTCGATCAGCACTTGAGAGAGGTTAACAATTTTGCCTATAGCTCTTTTGAAGGTGCTTTTGTCTAACACTATTTGAATAGGTCAATGGTAGTTCTACAGAAAAGTTTATGCATATTATAACTTTGCATTCTTGAAAGTTCACTGCCTTTAAAGAAATAATGTGAATTTTGATACAAGTTTATTTCCAAAGTCTGTGTTTATCATTGCAGGATCAGAGTGATCATTGCCAGCGTGCAACAGGTAGAAAAGTTCAAATACAGACTGATTGTGTAAATACTAAACATCTAGGTAAGATCAGTAACAAGAGAAAATAATATTTATCAGGAGAAAGCATGGACCAAGGCATGCAATTTGGAATGACCTCCTGATATGAAAGGCACTGTATAAATGTGAATTATGTTGTATATGCTGTTTAGGATAACAAACATTCTTCCTATACTGGGTACAATCTATTCTTTTGTGGACTCGACTGATTTAGTCCCAGCGAAAAGCTTTGTACCTGCTGAGGTACAAATGAGAGCAGAGAATGCAAACGGAAAAGGCTAAGATCCAGCAGTGTTGTAATTGAGTGTTATAACTTGGACCAATTGAAAAGTGGAAATATTTGCTGAAAATTGAAGGGAGGTTTGCCAAATTTTGCCAAACACATAGACTATGTGTATTTTAGACAAACAAGTGATATTTTTGATGGCTTTTTTTTATGGCTTTCATGATATAATACTTTGGGTTTTAATTATATTGTTTGTGTTTATTATGTTAAATGTTTCTGTCAGTTAACATTGCATTACTTATAACATAAATAAATGTGTAATTGTCCCGGAGCTTACTGCTGAATTTGTTTGTTTTGTGTATAATCAAAGATCCAGAAGTCACTGATGACTGGTTTGATGCAGAAGAGAATGTAATCACTTCAGGTAGCTCCAATTCTGTACAAAGAGATTCAAACAGCAACTGTGGAAATCTGACGTGTGCAGAAGATACAGAGAAAAAATCTGAAGCCGGAAAAATAAAAGATTTGTGTAGGTGAAAATTAACAAATTGCCTCTGGATTTCAATAAAGCATTGAAAACTGCTTCATATTACCCCTAAAGCTGATCGAGCAAATTGTAGGGATGTTTTGGTCTGGTTCTTATTGTCTTGTGGGACATCCACAATTAATGGTTTGGTGGCATATTAGAGCAAGCTCAACTTGCACAATGGATTGTGGGTTACTTAGGTTACAAATAGTTTTAATTTTTTGGACTTTTAGTTGCTCTTTTCTATCCCTCCAAGCCAATGGCCTATTGCTGGTTCTATTAATGAGAATGACATTCCAGGTTATTAGCATCAGCCTCTTGGTATCCAGCTTGTGGCTGAGAGATTTGAAGTCTTATTTGCTGGACAATGTTTTCTGCACGTCCAACAAAAAGAACCAAACAAGAATTAACTTGTTAAACTGAAGATGAATAATTTAATGACACTACATAGAATTATTTTTATATTACCATTGTTTGTAAGAGCAAACCATGCTTGTAATTTGGTTCTAAAACTTTTAATAGCTTATTTTAATTTCTTTGTGTTGCAGCTTTTTGCATTGGTACATCTGTGACAAAGGAGAGCATTCAGACACGTTACATTTATGTAGACAGGCTATCCAAAACCATGACTGGGGTATGTCTTATTAGCTTTCATTTTCAGTGCCACTTACTTTCAGCTGTAAAGCTGATTATAGTGCTTTGAGTGACAGTGAGGCCTTTTTTTTCCCCAGATGGAGATAAGAAACCTTTTTCGGAAGTACCAGATTTCTGGAATTTGGCTTGGCAGTTTACGTAGTGAAGACAGGTAAAACATTTTTTTTAAAAGGGGTATCAGTATGCATAGCCAGATTAAACATGGAATGTCCCTCCATTTCTTCCAGCAATGCCCTGTCATTGCCTCATATGCATCAATGGCTGCGAGTGACCTTTTTCGACCAGTGAAGATAAAGATTGTGTCCCAGTGTGTGGAAAGAGACCATCAGTCTCAAAAAGAGTGTATAATTAGCTGACATGCGGTTAGATAATGATTCCACAACATATCAGAATGGAATAGAGAAAGAGACCAGGTGGCGTTTTGTGGAAACAATTGGAGGTGGGTCCCGGCCAATGAGCGGGTCAGAGAGATTATGCAGTGTAGTTACACCATTAAATGAGAATTGTTTTGTTAGGAAAGTCTTGGTAATGTAGTCAGCTGAAACAAGCGGTGTGTTTTATGCTTGAATTATGTCTGGTTTCCACAGATATCCTTCAATATAGCCATTATTTTTGGCACATTCTGGACTCTTGTGATTGTTAGGCTCTGGTCATCATTGTTCTAATTCCTTAAGAATGATACTTTGCTCACTCCCAAATTGCTCCTCAGATATGTAATTTCATTCCTAATTATTCCTGGGATTCTTCATTGTGACATTAAATTTGGTTATATGTAGAACTTTTAATGATAACAAAATACATACTAACCCTCATAGCCCTGTGACTGTTGTGTTTAAATATTTACCAAACCGTTGCTCACTCAATAACAGAGAATGCTTCCTAGCTTGCATCAATAGTTGTAGATCCAGTGTATGCAAACATACTCTTAACTTTATTGATCGGATCAGCCGCAGATATCCCAGCCACACCCACCTGTAAATAGTTTCTACAATATTCACACATTACTTCCTGTTTTTAACTAGAGTGACTATCTGCCTTGGGGGAGAGGCACGTATAGTTGGAGGCAGAGCTGGCTGCAAGGTGCGAGGCTTGGTAATAGAATGTTGGAATCCGGTCAACCTTATATAGCGTTGTACAGATAGCATGCATTTGTCAGATTTGGATTTCCACATGTTACAGACACCCATATGAACAATTAAAATAAAAATTACCAGAGGATCAGGCTGTATTTTGTATGTATAAGTATTTACCATGATTCCATGTGGTACTGCTTAATTATGTCGACCACTTCTTCAGAAAAATGTAACATTGCACTATTCCAGATCTGAATAATATAATATTATCTTAATAATCCGAAAAACAAATCTGGTCACTCAATCCATGACTGTAGGACACTGCTGGGCGCAATTGGCTGCTGCGCTATGCCAGCAAAAGATATTGTCGGTTCACTCTATAGTGTGTTCTGTGAAAAGCTTTGAGATGTCTAGAAGGTGTGATAAGGCGTTATATCAAATGCAGGTGTTATTATTCATCAGGAATTGGATTAAAAATGGATAAATCACTTGAAATTGCAGTTTGATATAATAACCTCATATTTCAAAGTCCATATCTTTGCTTTTGACTTAAAGTTATTTTACGGTTGTCGTATCAAGGATACCCGTATACAAATGTAATGTACCATCAGTGTTTCATTTTGTGTTAGGTGCGGAGTACTGAGAGTTGCCTCTGCCTCTTTGGCCACATTAGCTGTAGATGAAATGAACGGAAGGGAATTCCACGGAAAGACCATCAATGTCCACTTAGCAAAGCTTTCCGGAGGTCACAAACTACCAGTATACACTTGCTCACAACCTCCAGCATTTCATACAATTCAAACCCCTGATGGCAAAAGGTTGAGCTCAAAAGTGGAGGTGCAGCAGTCTACTGCGGTGGTTTCTTTTGCATCAACAAAAATTCCAAACACAGCTTCTCACAAGGTAATGAAGGCTGCAAGAAAGGAAACATTGCACAGGTGTATACAGTGCATATATGTTCTTTACATTCAAATGTTAAATCTTCCGTTCAACTAGTGTTACTAGGTCCATTTAAAAGACTTGGAGTTATATTACCTCTAACTATCTTGTACTTTTTGTTACCCTCTGAACGTTGCTGCCTTGTTTGCTGCCTTGCTTGCTACCTAATGTGATGGCTCCATTGCTAGATTCACTGTCTAGTGTTACACTTCTCACTGCATGTGCTTGAGACCATCTGCATCAAAAGAAAGGAAGTGTGGAAAAGCAGCCCAGAGGTCATGGTACCAGGGACATCAGCTCACTCTGCTTGTGATGAGCTTTCCCAAATTGAGTCCTTGAGAGTTTGCCAAAACATTTTATAATTTAATCAGCTAGCATTCCTGTGATTTCATTTTGATTCCAGTTTGAATAAATGAAATAGTCTTGCTAGTAAATTCATGGGATGAGACTTCTATATAACTGTTTGATATGATGAGAATCGTCACCTTTAGTTATTACAAGGACCCAATTGGTGATTGTTTATTCAATGTTAAATACTGATCACTAGGTGGCAGCACAAGGCTACCCAATCAGTAAAAATATATGTGTCAGGGAGAGCTCACATGTTGCCTTCCTTTAATAGTTTTTGGTGAAAAAAACATTGAACTAAAAAGCAAATGTATCCAAGATGGCAGCCAACTATGTGAAAAAGAATTGGACAGGAGAAAGTACTCTGGAAGGGATGTACAACCATCTAATGCTCTTTGCTTTTAACAATAACTTACATTTATATAACCCCCTTCACTCAGAGTAATATTTAAAAGGGCTTTACGGTGAATGTGCTGGACACTGAGCAAAGGGTAGGCAATAGGATAGAAGTGCATTCCGCATGAAATAATTAGCAACTGCAATAATCACACTGAATTCACTAATTTTACCAAATTCAACTGCATTAAAAAATTGTGTTGGAATATATACAGTAAAATCACTGTTCCTGGGGTAAAGGTGTTTGTTGAAGTAATCTTTAACTGTATCAGCAGGTGAACAGACGAAAATACAGCCAGATGCAGGCTGTTCGGGGAACTCCAACCACAATGGGAATTTTCATTCCTCAAAATTCAGCTAATCTAAGCAGTTTCAACAAATTAATGAAGACCCTTGTGGAAATGCACCCCCTTGCAAGCAGGTGGGAGATGGTTTAAACACCTGTTTATTCTTGCAAAATATTTTGACAGCTTTTAGTCCTTAAAAAATATAATCCATTCATTGCTGATTATTATAAATAAATGCTTGATTAGCATTTGTATAAATGGCGCTATATTTGCTTGAGAGCTTAGATTGACTTTTCAGGCCAGCCAGGTAAGTGGCATTCATATGTGTAACAGTTTGATTTGGTTATCCGCATATGTCAAGACACCCGACTGACCCCAAAAAAAGACTTAGCAATTGTTTATAAAACTTTTTTTTAGAAATGCTATCATTGAAGCGCTGAAGGAAGTGAAAGCAAATAATAAAGGGTTTCTCAATGGCCTAGCTCTCGACACCATTGTGCAGATGGTCTCCGATATACTGAAAAGCCGTCCATCCATAAATGGCTAAAAGTGAAAGGTATGTTTTAGTGATCAACTGGCTGGTCCCAAAGTCTTCTTTTAATTAAATATTCCCATGTTACTCGCTTTCTCTACTCAATTTAATTTTTCACCAAATAACTAACCAATGCTCTCTTGTATGTATGTGCTCAAACAGTCTGCTTCCCTAGGTAGTCTATCTTATTCTATATAAAATATTTGAATCCTATCTTACTTTCCTTTTCCGTGCTAGAATCTACATCTCCATGTTTTAGCTTTTTGTTTACCATTATTGCTAACTCCTACAAAAAAAACAGAAGTAATTAATAATAATTAAATTGACTAATCACATAATACAAACTTTAAAAGGTATAAATTTAGGACACTAAAGATATTTACAATCCGTGTCAACTAGTCAACCAGGTAGCAGAAGTTTTGCTGAGTTGCAATTTCATTTTGCACTTTGACAAAATATTCTGCTGTAGTCAGTTCATTTTCAATGTAAGATGCAGTTCAGATCAGCAAAACTTTCTCCCCTGCTCTTTCTGGGAAATTAACAGCTTCTGAGTAACCTGTTCAAATATTTCTGGACGATGATGCTGTAGAAGACATACATATAACTTTGTTTGCTAATAGAATATGAATATTTAGTCCATGTGTTGTGAGTTTACTGTTGTAGATGTTTGATCTATTGTTTCCATTCCTGCACTTCTCACTGATTTGAAACCTGAGAGCCCAACTCTCCTCCTCCTCCACCGACTCTCCTGCCTAAATCGGTCTTCTTATATTCCTAATCTTGGAAGTGGAACGTACAACAACAAAATTGCACTTGTAGAGCGCTTTTCACATTGGGAAGATGCCCCAAAGCGCTGAACAGTCAGGGATCAGGACCCGAGGTTTAGAACCCGGGGTGGGGGGGGTGCTAGGGTTGGCAGGATGAGCAAGGGCAGAGATGTAGCACGGCGGCTGAGGACACGGTCGAAGGAGAGGGTATTGAGACCGGCCTTGAAGGAGGCAAGGGAGGAAGCGAGGCGAACGGACTGTGGGATGGAGTTCCAGAGGGCAGAGAGGCTGAAAGTCCGGCCGCCATGGTAGGGCGAAGCCTGCTGAACGGTGGGGGTGGGCAGGTTGGTAGGGATGGCCTTGAAAGTAAGGACGAAGATCTTGAATTCGATCCTCTGGAGGATATGGAGCTGGGCGAGGATGGGATTGATCGGGTTGCGGAGCCTAGTGCGGGAGAGGACACGAGCTGCAGAGTTTTGGATGATCTGCAGCTTGTGAAGGGAAGAGCTGGGAAGGCCGACATGGGGGGAGTTTCTGCAGTCGAGTCTTAATGTGACAAATGCATGGGTGAGGGTTTGGCAGCCTGAGGAGTGAGGCAGTGTCGGAGTCTGGCAATGTTACGGAGGTGGTGGAAAGTTTGTGCAAAATGCATTAATTGTTTTTTTTTTGTTTTCCAGAAAAGGATAAAATGCTGAAGAAATCTCTTGAACCCGTTGCAGACATCTGCAGAATCAGATTTTGCGGATTTAAAATCTAATGTTACTGCGAATTATCATTTTTGGATTTGAATTTAATAACCAACAGGACTTGACCAAAGGCATTTTTGTCCTGACGTGCTGGTTAATAAATTGAATGTGTTTCAGCTTTTAATTCCTTCTTTGTTTGAGAAAGTTGAATAAATAACTGAGAATGTGGTAATTAACGTGCCTATTGCAGTTCTTGTGTCTTGTACTTTGAATTGGTGTCCTACCTTCAAATAGGAACTGTCTTATGTTTCAACAGCAGTGCATGAAGTTGCAGTGAGAATATAGATATTATTACAAGAAGCTGTATCTGCCAACATGAGTTAGATATTTTATGTCTAACCCATTTGATTTGTTATTTTTTGCTCTATAAAAAAAGCGTTTGGTGCTGAAATTGCCCTTCACAATCTTCAAACTGCCCTCTTGGCATGTTTTGAGTGTCTGAAAATATTATTTATAGCTGCCTGTTACTCGATTATCTTTTGTAATTTGCCTACAAAGTACACAGTCGTTACATTTTACAATGAATCCTTTGAAGTGCTTTGAGATGTCCTGATGTCAAAGGTGCTATATCAAATCCAAGGATTATTTGTTCTTAAATTATACAGTGGAGAATCTAACTGGTATTCAGCTAGTTTCCTTTCTGTTCTCTGTGTTTTTTGGAATACATTTGCTAGCTGCCCTGCTGAGAGGCAAATCGTTCCCCAATATTTTCCTAACTGTAAATCTCGATTATTTCTTTCATTGTGTGAAAGATACTTGTGTCCACTGAGTTTTCATTACCTGGATGGATTCTTCCATTGTGAAAAATGTGTTCGTTGATGATAACATTAGCATTAAAATTGCAAAAGAGAAAGTGCAGTTGGTTTTATGAATACGATATGGTTTTATGAATGCCTCCTTCAGATGTACTAAAATCAGCTAAATTGCTTTCCTTTAAATTCAGTTTGCCATAGATTATTTAAAAGGTTATTTTCCGCGTGCTCATTTCTTGCCTTAGATTCCTTGCTCAGAATTTATTTTTCTCTCTGATATTCAGGGTTTCCTAACTAAGCTTATCCAACTCCTCACTTTGCTTGAGATTTTGCCATTGTTTTGAATAAATTGCACTCTGGTTCCTTGTATATTTAAATTACATTGTATACCTCAGTGACCCACGAACAGTCATGGCTTGATTGACTTGAGTTATTATTTATTATGTATTGGAAAGGATTATTCCTCCCGGAAAGCTGATCGGCCAATCGGCTAACAACTGGGATCCTACTTGATAAGTAAACATAGGTGTGCAGAGTTGCCCAGTGTTCGCCCTGCCAGGTATCAAGCCCTCTTGCTTGTGAGATGAGTGCTCTAACCACTAAGCTACAGGACTCCATTCAGGAAAACTTTTCAACTAGATCGAGCCTAACTAACCTAATTTCACATCGGATCCCTACAATCAGCAGACAGTAAACTTTCATCAATCTGGAGTGTGTTGAATCCAGCTCCCCAAAGAACAGACTTGTGACCAACCCATCGTGGACTTCTGTAGCTCAGTAGTTGGAGTACTCACATTACAACTGAGGGACCTGGGTTTGATTCCAGACAGGACGAAACCTTGAGCCAGTTTCCTTACTCCATATGCCTGATGATGATAATCCTTAACAAAAAAGGTCATTTCAATCCACGACTGTTTGTGGGAGACTGCTGTGTGCAATTGTCTGTCTTGGGATTTCCTCCTGATGTGAAAGGCGCTATACAAATATAATTTTGTTGTCAAAGGTGTGGCAAGCGTTATATCAAATGCAAGGATTATTATTGGTGAACATTCTATTTTAAAAATAAGAAAAATACACAATTTTGAAAAAGAGTATTTCAAATATTTATAGCATCGGGAGCACACATGGTGTTATATTTAAGACCACAAACAATTGCTTTTAATATAAATGTGCAACTTTAGAAAAAAGATTTAATTAACCTGTTTAAGGCTACTTTAAAAATGTCACATCCTTAACCTAAAGATAATATCAGGCTTTAAGAGAATTTAAAATTTCAGCAGTCAAACTGACATCCCCCACTTAATGCCGCGGAATTCCGGATTATCTGCAACTTGTGAAGGAGGGAATTGGGGAGGCCGTATAAGCAGGTATTTGCAGAGTGAAGCTGGGATGTAATGAAGGCATGAATGAGGATTTCAGCGGCTTTGGGGTAAGGTAATGGTGGAGTCGGGCAATGTTGTGGAGGTGAGGGAAGTGAGTCATGGCTTGGATGTGGGGCAGGAAAGACAGTTGAGGATCGAACAAGACACCTAGGTTCCTGACTGGCTTGGTGAGGTCGAGTGAGCAACTATGAAAGTTCATGCTGCCAACGTGGGAGGGTGGACGGTGGAGACGATTTGTGGTGGAGAAAAGGAGCCTGGGGTTGTCCTTGGCCTCCAATATTAAATTGGAATAATAGGAGTGATATGTCCTAGTTTGATCTAGCCAAATTTGCCGGTGGACCATTAATTTTGATTTGGACCAGGTGCGTTCGGCAGCTTGCACTTGTGCCTTAAGGGTTCGGAGGTGGCTGGTGTACCAGGTGGATTTACGGGAGTAAGAGGTGGTTCAAGAGGTGGGGGGAGTAAGGGAGTCGAGAATGGAGGAGAGGGCTCTGTTGAGAAAAGACAGAGAGGAGGGTAGGTCAGTTAATGTGTTCTAATGTAGTATTGATCCATAACACCAGATTTTCAACATACAAAACATGCTTTGACTGGTACAGTCAGCATTCATTCCCACTGTGTAGTACAAACACTGACAACCAGTATGCTACATAGTTTGAGTTTTAAGTACAGTATTACACTCTGAAGGAACGACTCAGTCCATTTATTTTTCAGTGCCTTCACACAACACTTTTAATTTGTCTATTTTGTAATTATTTCTCACTTCTTGTCTCTCAATATCTTCCTTGTAACAATTTCCCACTGAACAAATTTAGGGTTCAACTAATTTTCCACAAGTCGAGCTCTGCATTAACTTTATTTGTGTGTGTCTCTGTCTGTCAGTTTCTCTGTTCCTAAATGTTTCCAGTGCCTTGGGACGTCCCCTGACTTGAAAGGCCCTATACAAGTGTAATTTTATTGTTTCTGTGCTGCAAATACTTATCACTTTTTCTATCTCTTCCTCTCTGTTACATGAGGTTTTATATATGGTTAGAATCTATGCATGGTGCTTGCCGAAAAGGGAGAAACAGCTGCAGTAAGGTTAATGTGTGCGTAAACTGACACAAAACTTACGTTTTCAATAAAACACCCACTTGTTCCACTTCTCTATCTTTCAGTGGAAATTTCAATTATGGTAAACTTATTTCTGATACAGTTAATACTAATTTAAATAATAATAATCCTTGCATTTGATTATGGAGCCTTATCACGTCTTTAAGCAGTCTCAAAGTGCTTCACAGACCTATTGTAAAGTTAATTTATTGTATAATTTGTGGGTAAAACGCAACAGACAACTGGACACAACAGTGTCCCACAAATAGTCATGGATTGAGTGACCAATTTAAATAATTTTTTAAGGAATTAATACCCCAGGAAGAAATCTGTCAATTGACTAAACCGGGTTTCTACTTATTGCTAGGTAAACAGAGGGGTGTACATTAAGGAAACTTGCTCTACGTTTCTCCCTGCCGAGAATCAAACCAAACCCAGGTCTCACACTTGAAGCAATGTGGCTTCCATTAGCAAAACCATTGGTAGCCGGGAAGTTTGATTTGGATTTCTTATTTCACATGATATAGGCCAAGGAGAACTCTTCACTCAGGCAGAACATTAATCCTGGATGTGGATGTTTGGGCTTTTAGACTGCTTTTATAGAGGTGGTGACCAGCACTTACATAACAACAAATGTACAGTGAATTGACTGTATATTTTGTAGGTGTGTGTGAGAGCCAATTAGGCAAAGCAGTGTCCCACGAACAGTCATGGATTGAAGTGACCAATTTATGATTGTTTTTCTTTTCGGATTATTATCAAGCGTGTGAAGTAAGGAAACTTGCCCAAGTGCTGTAACAGGACTGAACAAATCAATGTTCTCCTCAATGTGGTCTTGCTGGCTAGGTAATGAGTTTGTTTCCTGCTTCTTATCCACAATACAACACACAACAACTTCCATTTATATAGCGCCCTTCATCTGGGGAAGCATTTCGGAGCACTTTACAATGAATGGTTTTTCACCAAGCCCATCTTCGCTCATCTAATCTTGAAAGGTAGTGAGGAGCAAGGATTGTTTTTTCAAAGTAAATTGGGCATGTTCACCCTGAAAAAGAAGATTGAGAGATGACATGCAATTAAGATTCTAAAAGGGCAAGGTGATATAGGTCACGATAGGCAGTTTCAACTTCTCCAGGATAGTTAAACCAGAGGATATGGCCTGTGGTTGAAGAGGGGCTAAATTCAGAACAAAGCTGTATTTCAGTGAGCGAATAGTGAACATAAGAACATAAGAATTAACAGGAGTAGGCCAATCGGCCCCTTGAGCCTGCCCTGCCATTCGATAAGATCATGGCTGATCTTCTGACCTAACTCTAATTATCTGCCATATCCCCTAATCCCTCTATTTAAAAAAAAATCTATCCATCTCAGCCTTGAAAATGTTCAAGGACTGAGCATCTACAGCCTTCTGGGGTGAACTCCATAAACTCACTATCCTCTGAGTGAAGAAATGTTCCCTCAACTCTGTTCTAAAAGGCTGACCCATAATTTTAAGACTGTGACCACTAGTTATAGATTCTCCAACCAGGGGAAACAGTCCCTCCTTGTCCACTTTATTCAGCCCTTTAAGAATCTTATGTTTCAATAAGATCTCCCCTAATTCTTCTGTACTCTAGAGAATATAGCCCTAGTTTATTCAACCTATCCTGGGATGAGGTCAGTCCCCTCATCCCAGGAACTAACCTAGTGAAAATACGCTGCACCAGCTCTAAGGCAAGTATGTCCTTTTTTAAATAAGGAGACCAAGACTGCATATAATACTCTAGGTGCGGTCTCACCAAGGCCCTATACAATTGCAGCAAGACTTCCCTACTCTTGTACTCTGTGGAACAGGCTCCCTAGGGAGTCAGTTGAAACAGGAAGTGTTGATTCCTTCAAACACCGATTAGGTGGTTTCTTAGGAAATAACATTATAGGACATAGGTAGTTTGTGTCATACTTGTGACCGCCAGTTAGGTGGAATGCAAACTAGATGGACTTTTGTCTTTTTTCGTCTAGGATTACTTATGGTCTTATAGGAAGGGAAGGAAAGTATAAATCAGCAATTAATCACCAGAGAATTAAAGTTTGAACTCAAGACATTAATGAGTTTGCCTTCCCTTCCCTTCAAGCAAAACTCCCCTGTTTTGCTCTTTTCAGCTTGTCCCTACGTCTTCTGACCATACCTGGTTTTGGACAAGGGCCAAACCTCGACCTTTGCTTGCAACATACCCCACCAAATATTTCTCATCATCTCAAAATCCTTATTGCTTATCTTTATGCCGATCTTATCTTGAAAGGTACTTATGTAGAAGTATTGGTTTCCACAAAATTCTTTGATGGAAATAACAAAACTCGTACTGTATTTACATAGGGTATTGCCCGGAAGAATAGAATTTGAATATAAAAACCACCAACCCCGACTTCCTATGCCACGTCATAAAAACAAAAAGTAAGGTTGATATCTGTAAAGTATTGTTTCAAGAGGCTGATCAACATGATGAAGCAAGGCAGATTCCTGGTCCTCAAATTCCTTTGCCTTCAGATACAACTGAGCTTCGAAGGTAACTGGATTTATTTTTGTTACTATGTATTGCAAAAGTTTATTTGTTCCCATTTTCTTTTCAAAATATGAGTTGAAAGTGTCTTATATTTCTGTTATAATATCCTTGAAGTTGATCTTTCCTCCACCTTTTTACTGGTTTCCTTTACTGATTTGTATTGTCATCATAATCATCGCATTCGGAGTGCAGGTGTCTCGCAGCTGAGTGGTTAGGGCTCTCGCCTTGGAAGTGAGAGACCTGTGTTCGATTCCTGGCAGGGCGAAACTTTGGGCATGTCTCCTTACTCCACACACCTGATAATAATCCCTCAAGCAAAGAAAACAATAATAATGTCACTGAATCCATGACTGTTTGTGGGACACTTCCCTGCGCACAATTGGCTGCCGTATTTCGCCCACAAAATATACAGTCAATTCACTTTATAGTATATTGTGTGAAGCGCTTTGAGATGTCTAGAAGAGATGAAAAGCGCTGTATCAAATGCAAGGATTATTATTATTGTTATAAGTTAGCACATAATTGAAGTGTCTCAAAGTACATCACAGGATTTTACCACTGAAGTAAAATACACCCAGACACATAACTACAGCACTGTATATGCTGCAGAGTTCTTTGAGACACTCAATGTGATAGGCCCTATATACAATGCAAAGATTTCTATTTTTTCTAATTATACATGTAGTGACTGTGTATCCTCTTTATCTGTGCTTACGGCTGTGCTTACGGACAACCTTCAGACTCAAAGCTAGGAATGTTATCAAGTGAGCCAGGCTGACCCTGAATACTGCAGTTAACAAGAACAAAACTAGAGAACCGCGGACCAGCCTGAACTCTCCTTAAGGCAATCATTTGGAATATAATAATAATTCTTGCATTTGATATGGAGCCTTTCATTTCGCCGAGACCTCACAAAGCACTTGACAATACTGTATGGGTATCCAAGCTACTGGGGTGTGAGCGGTACTGGGAACTATTCGGGAGAGGAAAGATGACTGAAAATGCAGTTAAGGAAGTAGGTATTCAGATGTGCCTTAATAATAATCCTTGCATTTGATACAGCACTTCTTCGAGATATCTCAAAGCGCTTCCAGTGAGAAGTGGTAGAATGGCTGAAAGCCCATTGCTGATGGTGGGGCATATAGAGCAGGGGACATGAAGCCAGGCGATACACATTGAGTGAAAGGAATGACCAGGTTGATGTGGTCAAAGGAAGTTACAGGGGGAGAGTGGAGCAAAACCCTGGAGGGTTTAAAGGTGATAACAAAGATCCTGAATATGATGCTATTCTGAAAAACAATCCCAATGATAATCCGAGTGTTTAATATAATGCCTTATAACATCGTTGAGACATCTCAAAACGCTTCACAGAATACGATATAAAGTGGATTGGTTGTGTATTTTGTGGTCAAAATGCGGTAGGCAATTGCGCACAGAAATGGCCCACAAACAGTTATGGAATGAATAACCGTATTAGCTTTTTAGGTGGTGGTGGCGGCAGTGGGGTGGAGTGGTGGTGGT
This sequence comes from Hydrolagus colliei, assembly GCA_035084275.1. Taxonomy (NCBI): domain Eukaryota; kingdom Metazoa; phylum Chordata; class Chondrichthyes; order Chimaeriformes; family Chimaeridae; genus Hydrolagus; species Hydrolagus colliei. The sequence goes on along the minus strand of CM068747.1, from coordinate 5,779,040 downwards.
GGAGGAATTAATCCTCTTGGAAAATGACCCATTAATCAACTAACAAGCAAGCTCCTACTTACTGCTAGGTAAACAGATGTGTGTAATGGAAGGAAATTTATCCAAGGTTTCATTCCGCCTGGGAATCAAACCCAGGTCCTCTGGATTGTGAAGCAAGCATACCTCACTATGGTATGGGACTCCTGGGGGATGGGGAACCAATGGAGTAGAGCGAAAATAGGTTTGATAGGCATATAAGGGAGTTTTATGAAATACAGTATAACGATTCTTATTGGTCTTGTGTGTCAAAATATGGAGTGGGATGGGCTCTTAAAGGTAAGGATTCAGCAGGTATGTTTAATACGTTTTTGTTAGAAACGTTTTAATTATTCGTCTGTGTATATACTTTCCGAAGTGTGTTCAGGAACAAGGAAATGCAATGTAATACTATTTTCCTCTTCACAGAGAGCATCAAGGTTTTCCAGCCCAGAATCCTAGAAGCCAACAGGTATGGGGAGGCCACACTGGTGTGCGGTTACAACTGCACAACTCACACAGTTGGAGTGGAGCTCAAGGTGACCATTAAAACGTCCCAGGAAGAAGTTTGCAATGCCACATATAACTCCACCACCAAACCTTTTGAAAGCAGAGCACGCTTTCTCTGCCTGATTCAGCCTGGAGAATGTAACGTCACAGTGACTATCAATCACTTTGGCCTTTCAGCCATCGATTATTACGTCTGCAAATTGGAAAAAGTACATCCGCCACCCTACAACAGTGGTGTTGGAAGTGGGACTCTGATCTACATCTCAGGTGAAGGCAACATACACTGTAAGTAGGATATCCCTTAATCTGACATGTAACCATACTCATGAGATTTAACAAGGCACCAATCTAAATGGTAAATGGGACTGAAGAATTGCTCGAAAAGAGCCTGCAGAGACCTGATGACTTTCTTTTGAGGTAGTGGGAAGGGAAATATGACTGAAGGTGCGATCACGACTGAAATATGACTGATGGTACTATTGGATTTTATTGTTACAGAAAAGGGATGATAAGCTCTGCCTTGCCCCCCCCCCCCCCCCCCCCTCCCTAGCCTCCTTCAAGTCTTGCCTCAAGAGATGGGGGTATGTGAAAGTGGAGATTAGGTATTTGAATATGAAATTGGCTGGATGAATGAGAGGGCATTTCAGTACATGTATATTCATGTGGTATACATATAACTGAGTTACATCAGGTCATTGAACTTGAAATAATATACAAGTTACAGACGTTTTAATATAAACAGCTGCACATTTGATCAGGATGTTCTGTGGCACTAAAGTTTATACCCTGTGCTGTTTGTCACACTAGTCATCCCACACTTTTCTGTACTTAGTTATGAAATCCCAAGTGATATGCAATATTACAGCAAACCATGCCCATTACAGTAAAGGATCTAACACAAGAAAGAAACTGGACCTAAACTGGTTTTATTATCTATTTTAGCTGAGGCTTTGGATTTAAAGTACTCATTCATCCTGGTCACCTCTCTTCTGGCTGCAGTTGCTTTCTTCTTCCTCCTGTACAGCATTGCCATAACGTTTGTGCATTTCCACTCTAAGGTAAGTGCTGTAGAATGAAGCCTATGTTTGTATAATGTAGATGTAGAGAAAGTAAAAGTGCTTCCCTTGAATTACATGGGGAACGGAGAAAAGGTGGGTAAATGGCTGTGAAAGGATTCTGCCCTCTCAGATCCGTCCCCGGCACAGGTCCTCTCTCCAGGTGCAGGGCACCGAACTGCAAGGTCATGAGGAATCAGTGCCACATTTCTCTACCCAACCGCCTTCAACTGACTCCTCTGGAATGACGTTGCCAAATGTGTGGTGAATTGATGGCAGTATTGCGCCTGGAACCGCCCTCCCCGTCCAGGCTAACTTCCCAAACAGAGCAGATTTTCATTTCATTGACAGTTTGAACACAGAACTTAAGAGTTAAAAGGCGGTAATCCGCTATGCTACCACATAGGTTCAAACTTTCTCTTCAGTTAAAACAAATTCTCATCGACTTTGCAACCTACTCCACCCACAGTAGATTTCCACCAGTTTTTATTCTGTGTTGACTGTGTTGTTTTTTCTCTGCATCGCTGCTACTCCAATACCCCAAAACTTTGCAGACTCCTAAATATAGTTTCGCACATCTCTGAATCATGAGAATACTCTATACTCAATGGAAACCCAAATAACTGTTGCATCTGCTAAATGGTGCTCCCTCTACCTGCTTGCAAAATTACATACATCACAGCATGCAATATGATGAGGCAAGGTTGCAAGGACACACTGATTTTATTTTACTTTCAGAGGGAACCAGAGGCCGTTACTGAACAGGACCACAACTCTGTCTATGAAAGGATGGCTCCGACCATGAACGGAGAGCAGATCAGGGGAAATACCAAAACGCCGACCCATGTTAGCTCCCACCACAGACTCGCATAAAAATAATAACTCTTTGTATACGATAACAAAACAACAACAAAATTAAATTGATAGAGCGCCTTTCACGTCAGGAGGACGATAAGGCTCTTTACCGATGTATAAACATCTCAAAGCGTGACACAATGATTTTTCTGTAAAGTGTACTACTGTATTGTGTATTTGTTGGTAAACACAGCAACCAATTTATTGTGCTCGGCAAGGAATAGATCTAGAGTAAATCTCTACTCTAACGATGGACATAAAGATAAGCAATCTCAGATGTTGAAAGTCTGATATAAAAAAAGAAAATGCTGGAAATCCCGAGCAAAGTCAGTCAAAATCACAAAATGATTATAATCTGGCCACGTGTGTGTGTGTGTGTGTGGGCATTACAGTTGGTTGCTGTAAATTGGCTGCTGTGTTTGCCTACAAATACAAAGCCACTATACTTTATAGTAAATGCTTTGAAACATCTTGAGATAATCAACAACATGTAATTGTGTGGCATCCTTCATGGGAGCATTTTGGAGCGAGTTCAAATCCACTCAACAACAACAACAACAAAATTACACTTATATATTACCTTTCACGTCAGAAGAATGAGCCCAGGCGCTGGACAGTCACTGTTTCAGACCCGAGCTGGGGACAGGGATGGGGGAAGGGAAGGGGGGGATTAGGAGTTGCCGATCGGTTCAGCAAAGAGGAGAATCTTAAGGCAAGACTTGAACGAGGCTAGGGAGGGGGCGAGGCGGAGGGACTGTGGGATGGAGTTTCAGAGGTTGGGGGCAGAGTGGCTAAAGGCTCACCTCATGGTGGGGCGAGTGGGTCGGGGGACGTAGAGCAGGCCAGAGCCGCTGCATGGAGGGGGCGGGCAGGTTGGTTAGGGAGGTCACGGATGAAGGGTGAGGCGAGGTTGTGTAGAGCTTTAAATATGAGGAGCAGCATCTTGAATTGGATCCTCTGGATAATGGGGAGCCAATGGAGTCAGGTGAGGATGGGGGAGATGGGGTCACGGAGTGTTATATCACTTTTTTGGTGACCTGAGTGTCTGAGATATGAGATAAAGTTTATACTCTTAGTTGTGTCATCATAGTTTGTACTCTTAGGACAATTGTGTGATCATAGCTTGTACATCAGATTTTCTACTTTCTGTATCGACTTGAAAAAAATGTTGTGTCACAATAAAATATATAAGTGATATACGTTTGTTTTGCACTTCAGATAAAGTTGACAATTTCACTTTTATTATCCAATTCTATTTCAGTGACATTTCGTGTCTGTTTCTTTAAGTAACTGTGCCAGAAAACGGTGCCACCGAATAAGCCGGGAATTTCATGAGATTCAGAGAACGGTTTTCTAGCCGTCGGTACTGTATAAAGAAAGAGACATGATAACCAAATGGCATCCTTCTGTGCTGTATAATTCTGATTCTTTGATTTTAAGTGAGATGTTTAAACCAAGGTCAGGTCTGCCTGTTCAGGTGGATGTTAAAGATCTTATGACATTATTTGAAAAGAGAAGGGATTTTTACTACTACCTGACAACAATCCCCCAGATAGAATTGGTCATTCACTTCATCTGCTTGTAGGAACATTGATTTGTGCTCATTACACTTAAAATTAAAGTTCTATGAAGCTTTGAAACATCTCAACAATATGATAAGGTGCCATATCAAAAACAAAGATTATAAATTCCATGAATTTACAGATCACCACCATAGTACAAAATGAAATCTAGGATATTCAAGCCTACGCCACAAGCTGGGTTATGTATCTCTCTTGTTCCTGTATCTGTGAGGATTCCAGGGTTTTTATATTATTTAAAGTAATTTTATATATTTTTCATTATACACCTGCAGAACGCTCCCTAATGCAATTTTTTCCTCTTTGGAGCAGGAAGAAAAAATGATCTTGGGTTGACTTGTGACAAAATGTCATGTTTTATTATGTTCAAGATAAAAGAGCACTGAAATGCTCATTTTTTTTGTTTGTGGTACACTCGGTTCCAACCCAAATGTAGGTCAGTTGTGGTGATACTTAGTCAGTTGTTTTCTACCTTTTAAGTGTGATTACTGGTACTAATTAGGGTAGATAATTTGATGATGTGCAAGAGCAGAACGGTAGAGCACAGAATTATTTAATGTTAAAAAGCCTTGAGAAGGACTAAAGATTAGGACTTTCCCTCAAAGCAATAGATAGGTGGAGCACATTCCATAACAAGCAACGTTGATGCCACGTCAATCAACTCCTGTCTGAGAATGGTGATGGAAAGTACAGATATTATTAATAATCCTTGCAATTGATATAGCACTGTTATCACATCATCGATATCACCGAAGTGCAGTGACTGTATTTCAGAAAGAGAAAGAAGTTTCTCCCAGTGTCCTGGTCAAATATTCCGGCTGTTCGTTGGACAATATTGGATGCCGGGTTTTGTCCGTAAAATACACAGTCATTACATTTTATATTGTACGTAGAGTCCTGTGGCTCATTAGTTAGAACACTCACCGTACAAGCAAGAGAGCTGGGTTCAATTCCAGGCAGGGCGAAACCATGGGCAAGTTTCCTCACTCCATATGCGTGATAGTAATCCAAAAATAAAATTAAAAATGAGTCACCTCAATCCATGACCGTTTGTGGGACACTGCTGTGTGCAATTGGCTGCTGCGTTTCGCCCAAAAATATAGTCAATTCATTTTGCAGTATATTCTGTGAATCACTTCGAGATGCCGAGAAAACGTGAAAAGCACTATATCAAATGCAAGGATTATTATTACTCTGATAAGTGCTTTGAGATGACTTGAGATGCTAAGTACTTTGAGATGTCTCTTTGATGTGATAGTGCCATATCAAATGGAATGATTGTTATCAATCCTGTGTAAGCACCTTTGAGATCTCACTATTAATACTGAGATGTCAGCACTGAGAAGCTAAACCTGATGGTGGCAAGACTACTCCTCAAATGGAGTTTTGTGAAACAAATCCCGGGATCTTTCAGTGCAAACCTGGCTCACTATCTTTCGTCTTTGTTTATTCACTACTGCACCATTTAAACCCTGCCCTTCCTGGTCAAAGACCTAGGATGCGTTGTTGCAAAATAACTTTGCTCATGGCTCACCCTTCACTCCCTACTCGAACCCCTCCGGTCTGGTTTCCATCTTACCCACAGCATAGAGACAGCATTCGTCAAAGTAAAAAATGATGTTCTCTCCCTCTCTGATCAAGGTTTTCTCTGCCTCACACTTCTTGGAACCCTGTGCTTGCGTTTGACACAGTCGACCACACCATCCTCCTCCATTGTCTCTCCTCCCTACGTCATCCACCTTTAATGGGAATGTACCCACATAGTTCTGGACTTCCCCCCCACCCGATCCTCTGCCCCACTGTTGGAGTCCGTGCTTTTGGCCACTAGCCCCCAAAGCTGTGGAACTCTTGCTGTATCCCATTTCCTTGCCCCCCCACTCCCTATTTGTAGGTCGTGAGTGAAGACTTTCCTCTTCGACTGTGCCCACGGTCACCTTTCCCCTCCCACTGGCTTGGCAACCCACCCACTCTACCCCAGTTAAGCGCCGTGAAACACCATCCATGTGAAGGGCACTATACGAATGTAAATTGTTGTTGTTGTCTAGGTTTCACCCCAACTGAAACAGGATTTTACTTTCCTATATTACATAAAAAATAGCTGACAGATAGAAACTTGAAAACATAGAATCAACAGGTTCCACTTCTGGTATACGTTTGCTGATATTTAAAATGTCACTTAAGTCGGAACAAAACAAGAAACTGGTTAGATCATATCAATAAAGGTCACAATTACATAGTGTCAGGAAACTGTCATTGACGAACTAAGTCACGAACTACAATGCTGTTTGAAAACTTCACAGAATTGGCACCCTGCGTTGTCTTTTACCTGTTAACCATGTTAGATACCTCAACTGGAAAAATTCCACCACAGGGTGATTCACTGAGAGTGTCACAAAGCCAAGCCTTGCACAGAAAACATGTTGAAATCCATGGGTGTTATGAGGATGGAGTGGAAAGAGGTTGATCCGGTAGAAGTCAACTCGTAAGATTTTGAATTAAAGTCTTGATTTCATCTACATGGTGTTTTGGGGATTAAAAGTGCTAACCAACTAACATTCCATCACACACAGTGAGATGTTACACTCAAAGCCAGCAGTTTACATGAAGGCTCTGCCCGCAGATCATACACTGAACTCTGATGTTCTGTTCAACAACAACAACCAACAGTGCCTTTCACAGAGGAGAATCTCTCAAATCGTTTTACAGAGACATAGAATGAACCCTTCAACACCCCCCCCAAGCAGGGTGGGAGGTGACTGAGGGAATCTAAAGGAAAGAACTCAAAGTGCTTCACAGATTGTACTGCAAAATAGAGTGACTGAATTTGCAGACACACATGGCATGCAATTGGTCGAATGCAGTGTTCGGAGGGTTTATATCTAAAATAACAGATCTGTGTGAGTTAGATTGGAGTCTGAACCTATTACCAACTAAAACCACATAACTTACTTTTTCCATATCCCACAGTCCTTCGCCTCGCTCCCTTACCTCCTCCAAGGCCAGTCTCAAGACCCTCCTCTTCGATCGTGCCTTCTGCTGCCCTCCCAATTCTCTCCCTCCCCTCCTAACTCTCTCCCACTCCTCCCCCCTACCTTGCCCCTTTTCGTTGTTCGAGTCCCAACCTGACTGTTCAGCGCTTGGGATGTCCTCCTAATGTGAAAGGCTCTCTATAAATGTAATTTTGTTGTTGTTGTTCTACCACAACTTCGTTTGGTAGACATCTTGCTGCGAGGATCACTCTACCCATTACGGTTTGGACTTGCAGGATTGACATGAACCGAATGGGAAGAATCCCTGGCCCATTGGAGTGATTGGTCTGTACCTGCTAATCCAACTGACAAGCCACACTAGCTCGGTTGTCATCAGAGGAGTAATAATGAAAATAACACTAAACCACGGGTTGTAGCACCCTCATGTCTGAGTCAGAAGGTTGCAGGTTGAAGCCTTCGTTGATTTCCGATAGTCTAGCTCAGTGGTGGCCAACCATCAGCACACCATGCCACAAGGTGCCACAAACCAAGGCCTTGGTAATGGCATGCAACACATTCAAAAAAATAACTCTAGAATTTAGACTCTAAACTCACCGACAACAGCAGTTAGTTTAGCTATGGTTTGAGTGCAGCGGAACGTAATCCCTGAAGTAATCCACGACTGTTTGTGGGACACTGCTGTGCAAAGCAGAAGGATTGAGGGAGAGTATTCCAGAGTCCAGAGTTGGGGCGGGTGGAGTGGCTGAAAGTGTGGGGCACTTCGATGGTGGGGCAGAGGGATGAGCAGGAGGTGCCGGGTGGTGGATTGGGGAGTGAGGAGGTCAGAGAGATAGGGAGATGCCAGGGAGTGAATGGATTTGAATCTATTGTAAAGTCAATTCACTTTACGGGATATTCTGTGAAGCGCTTTGGGACATCTCGAAGATGATACAGTGATACTGCGCTATGTCAAGCGCAAAGATATTTATTGCATTATTATTAGAAATTACAAAATCCTATTCTTTTCAATCCACATCGAATCAAAACAAAGGTCACGCAAAAATCTGATCAACAACAACCAAAATAACCCAAATTACTGGAATTGAAAGTTGCTCTGCTGAGATTAGTCAGCTTTTGATGACTTCCAAAGTTTCGTTATTGTTTTTACAGGGAAGCACTTGGATTAGTTTCAAATCTGTAGTTGAATCTCCCTCAGTAAAAGTATTTGAGCAAAAATTTCAAAGTCCAAAGCAGATTGGATCAACATCATTTGATCAACACTTTGGGATGTCCTCCCGACGTGAAAGGCGCTATATAAGTGTCATTTTGTTGTTGTTGTTGTTGTTGGATTATAGGAAGATCCCATCACTATTATTTGCAAAGAGTTTGGGCTAACAATCCCCCAGAACAAATCATTAACATCAAGGCTGTTTTGGGAGCTCAGCTGTGTGCAAATCAGCCACTGTGTTTGCCTACAAATACAGCATCTTTAGCTATGCAAAGCTTTTGATATCACAGGTACTACTATTAAAATCCTTATTTTAATAATAATAATAAGTTTACAGTATTATGCTTCCAGTTAGTGAATAGGTGTCCACAGTCCATCCATACTCTAATAGTCATTTTGGAAATGGGTCCCCAAGAGTGATTTTCCTAAATTGTATGACCATGCTCTTCAACATGTGTGCAGATTTGGCGAAAACTACACCTGTGAGTCGTCCTTTTCCACCATAAACATCATAAAAAATAAATTTGTGCTAAACGAACCAATGATTACCTTAATAATCTTATTCTGGTGGCGAGCTCAAAACTGTATCCAAATATTGAAGATCTGCAGGAATCCTGCAGCTCAGTGGTGAGAGCATTCCCCTCGTAAACATGAGACCTGGGTTCAATTCACGGCAGAATGAAAAGTTGAGCAAGTTTCCTTAAAGACCTTTCTTTTCATCTTCGCCTTTGGTCACCTTTTCCCCCTCCCGCTGGCTCGGCCCTGGGATCCATTATTGTAAGGCGCTCTGAGACACTGTCTGGTTTGGAGAGTGCTGTATAAATCCAAGTTGTTGTTGTTGTAGTAGTGGAATAGCTGCATTGTCAGAGGTGCGATAGTTCGATGAGACATAATCTGGTTTAACATCGCACAGAGGTGTTATTCTTTATATCCTGTAGCTCAGTGGTTAGAGCACTCGCCTTGCAAGCGCAAGGACCCAGGTTCGATTTCTGGGCAGGGTGAAACTATAAATAAGTTTCCTCACACAACACACATGCGTCTGTTTATGTGTCAGTAAATAGGAACCCACTTGCTAGTTAACTGATTAATTGTTTTCTGGAGTCATAATCCCTCCAATTGTTTTTAGAAATAATTTTTTAAAAATTGTTTGTGGAATGCTGCTGTGTGATGTCTCGAAGACATGACAAGGTGCTACATCAAGTGCAAGGATAGTTATTATTTTTAAACTGAGGTCCCGTCTGCCTGTTCAGATTAAATATCCTATGAAACGAGAAGGGAATTTTTACTTGTGTCCTGACCAACACTCTCCCAGGTGCAATTAGTAACGTAAATGCAAACTGGCTGCTGTATGTGTGTCAAATACACAGTCATGACCTGTTACAGTAAAATCCCATTGAGCACTTTGAGACATCCTCCCAATGTCAAAGGTGATGTATCAAGTGCAAGTACAATATTATTATTTCCTGAACCAATGGATCAATTTCAAAATCCATGTTCTCACCGACAGGTCTCTTCCCATACACAACAACAACAACTTGTATTTACAGTATATAGTACCTTTCATGTGTGGTAGCATCTCAGAATACTTAACAACAACAACTTACATTGTTGCGGGTGAGAATGTGGGCAGTGATGTTTCTCCTGACGATCCGGAGAATTTTAAGTACAGCTCAGGTAGTTTGAGGAGGTTGGAATCATGGGACAGAAGATATTGATGGGAGCCAAAGAGTATGGCTTCCATCTTGTTGGTGTTTAACTGCAGGAAATTTGCACACATCTGTCTCTTCTGCAGCATTTGGTTAAGTCAATTTAAATAATTGTGAACTATGCGTCGATATGTAAGCATTATTGTGCTTGTAGCTAGTATTGATCTGAATGAATAAACATGTATATTTTTGTACAACATTTGTGTCAGTCCTTACATCACCCTAAGGTCACAAATTTAAATTAACGAACCCTTACACCATAAGCGCAGTCAAAGAGGAAGGTGTTCAGTCACCAACAACAATAACAAAATTAGGTCTAAAAGAGGAGAAGGAAAAGCCTTCAGGGAGAGAATTCCAAAGCTTTGGGGTATAGTGGCTGAAAGGGCAGAGGCCGATGGTGGAGGGGATGAGGGATGAGCAGGAGATCACACGCAACAGAATGGAGGCAGTGGGCAATGGAGTTGGGAGAAAGTAGGTCAGAAAGCATTGAGTTAACCTGAGGTGGCTGTGACTCCCACTGTGACTTTGCTGACATATATTCTGTGTTGGGACAATTCGCAAAATGAAACCTTTGAAGCTGCACTGTTATTTTCTTGGCTCTTTGTGGTTAGACTGAGACGCATAATCATTCCCGGCGTCGCCTTTACCACCACTACCTCAAAGCTCTCAACGCATCGTACTAATTTAGATATTGATCAGCCGGGTGTCTGACACATGCAGAAAGCTATCACTATATAAGAGGATCTGAAGCAGACTGAAAACTCCGCTTCTGCACGTCGCCTCCACCTTCTCACTCTGTGCTCGAGAATGGAATGTGCACTCACTCACAAAAGGGCTGCACCCTGCCTGCCTAATTCCAGAAATTATTTGGCACAGATTGGCATGAGTTAAAGCTTGAGGACCTCAGAGAGCAACTGCTGGAGTTTAACCAATTAAAGCTGTTTAGCTTGCCATTTAATACACTGTCTGGCAAGCTTCCTGCTACTTGTGCAGCTCACAACATCCTAACCTTTAGAGCTCTATCTTGCAGGATTACAGTAGATGAGTGGAAAGAATGCCTGACCAAGTGACTACCCCTCCAAATCCTACCAGAAATCCAGGCTGGCTGGTCTCCCTGGAATACTGAAGACCCGTCTGATTCAAGAACAGGCCTAGAAACCACCATGAAACCATGGTAGTTGTACAACTACATCAATGGTCCTGATAATGTTAAACTGAGTTTTAAGAAATATATCCATACATTTTTCCAGTTGACTGGACCAAGCTTTGAATCACTTCGCTGCAAATTCACGGCCACAGTCATAACTTATGCGGTACGAATGTGGAGAGAACTGATGAGAGATCGGCACAGTGTTGATAAAGCAATTCACGAGAGAGTTCATAGCCACAAACTATGCGTCACAGCTTCCTCAGAGCGTCACAGCTCCCTCTGCCGCATCACTGTACGAAATACACAAAATATACAGTGCAAGGATTATTACTATAATTATTATTCCAGTGCCTTTCAAAACTTTTCACAAGGTTTACTGAGAAATGGAGTGACTGTGCATTTGTGGGCAAATGTGGCAGTCAATTTGTATGCAACAATGTCCCACCAACAGCCATAATAATAATCCTTGCATTTTGATATAACGCTTTTCACATCTTATCGATGTCTCAAAGCGCTTCAGAGAATATACTGTAAAGTGAAATGATGGTATATTTGTGGGTGAAAATATCCATGAAGCAAATGACCAATTATTTATTTGGGGGATTGTTGGCCAAGACACCAGGGGAAATTACCTTCTCGTTTTGAATAGTGGCATGGGATCTTCAACAACAGCACTGTGTATTTTGTGTAATTTGTAGGCGAGGACTGATTAAAGCGGCTCAGTGATACAGCAGAGGGAGCTGTGACACATAGTTTGTGGCTGTGAACTCTCTCATTGCTTCATCAACAATGTGCCGATCACTTATCAGTTCTCTCAACATTGCTCCTGTAGCTCAGTGGTTAGAGCACTCGCCTTACAAGCGGTGAGACCTGTTTTCGAATCCAGGCAGATCGGGGTGAAACCTTGGGCAAGTTTCCTTACTCCACACGCCTAATAATAATCTGTCCAAAAAAAAACACAATCATAAAAATTGGTCATTTCAATCCACGACTGTTTGTGGGACACTGCTGTGCGCAATTGGCTGCTGTGTTTCGCCCACAAATATACAGTCAATTCACTTTACAGTATATTCTATGAAGTGCTTTGAGACGTCGATAAGATGTGAAAAACGCTATGTCAAATGCAAGGATTATTATAATAATGTATTGGATTATTATTATTATAGAATGATACAGTGTATACCCAGACTCTGTAAAGTGGCTGAGTATATTATATACAGATGGGAAAGCTTTTAACCTGACTGTGTACAATGGTACAGAGTATATTATAGATAACAATTGGATATCAATTGGGAATTGGATAGATACTTAAAGAGGAAAATGTACGGGGCATAAGAGATGTGCGTAAGCAATGTCTGACTGCTCTTGCATGTTGGGTGCATGTTTTAATAAGTGGGAAAGATACTACCGAGTAATCAAAAGGTTGGTCAAAGGAATCGTAGGGCTAGCTCAACTATACACAGTCTCTGGCTGCAAATATCTTTGGGATCGTTTTCCTCTGCTGCAGTGTTCTTTGCAGTCCATTCCAACAAACTAGACTTGTTGTCTATTCCGGCAAGAGCTAGACTACTTCTAGACTACCTATGGTCTCCATCACCCCTCAAAAGTTTGGGTGACTTCTAAGTTTTGGTTACCAAGTTTTATACCCTTTTTGCCTTTGCTCGCCATCCGTACTTTGTCTTTCTTTCTTCTCCTGACTTTTTTCTTTCATTGTCCGTTCCCATCTCTAACTTTTTCCTGGCTTTCTTCCCTATCTTCGAGTTAGTTACTTTGTACCGCTTAGAAGTACTCTCTAATTTTTTTACACAAGATTTACTCCACTCCAACTATTCTATCCTGACCAGACCTCCTGATTTACTTGTCCTTGAAGGTCTGAACAATTTTCAATAATTCATTGTTCTGTCTTTGGCTCTGCCTGTGTGACTCGCTAGTCTCAAGCTTTCCTCGCCCTTTCAGTGCAGATTTTTGGTTAACATCTGCCAACATCGATGGACTGCCATCCATTCTCCTGATGCAGTTATCTAGTCACATTCCAGTGCAAGCCTAGCTCAATGTTTCTCTCATGAATTGTATTTGTGTGTGTGTGTGTTCCATGCCACGTGGCATCCTTATGTTTAATACAGGCTAATTGATTCCTTTATTCACTACATGATCAATGGAGTCCTGTAGCTCAGTGGTTGGAGCACTCGCCTTAAAGCATGAGACCAGTGTTTCGAATTCAGGCAGGTCAGGGTGAAACATAGGGCAAGTTTCCTTACTCCACACGCCTAATAATAATCCATCCCAAAAAACCCTATGATAAATTGATCATTTCAATCCACGACTGTTTCTGGGACACTGCTCTGCGCAATTGGCTGCCGTGTTTCGCCTACAAATATACAGTCAATTCACTTGACAGTATATTCTGTGAAGTGCTTTGAGACGTGAAGACGTGAAAAGCACCGTATCAAATGGAAGGATGATTATTATTAATAATAATACTTATATTATAAATTCAACTATTTGCAGTAAGGAAACTTGTCTTAAGGTTCACCCTGCCAGGGAATGAAATCTAGGTTCTCGCTTGCAAGGCAAACGCTCTCACTAATATGCTACCAACCACTGCCAACAAACAAACACTGACAGGAAACCTCTTTTCATATCCTGTCTGCTCCAAGGCTGAGCACGGGCACTCTGGGTGTTTTCGCACCCCAGCCTTTAAGTTGCTCAACAAGGGCTTCTTTAATGACCAGAAAAATAATGTTACTCAACTCAGTCGAGGGTGTCACTAAATCCTTGCGTCCATAGGCCAAATATAGGTGTACAACAACAACAACAACAACATTACATTTATAGAGCGCCTTTCACATCGGGAGGACATCCCAAGGCACTGAACAGTCAGGTCGGGACCTGAGCAAGGGAGAGGGGCAGGGTAGTGGGGTAGGGGAGGGGGAGAGTTGGGAGGGCAGCAGAAGGCACGATCGAAGAGGAGGGTCTTGAGACCAGCGTTGAAGGAGGCAAGCGAGGGAGCGAGGCGAAAGGACTATGGGATGGAGTTCCGGAGGCTGGGGGCAGAGACGCTGAACGGAGGAGGCGGGCAGGTTCATTAGGTCAGCAGATCAGAGATCCAACATGGTGAAACCTTGGGCAAGTTTCCTTACTCCACACACCTGATAATCATCTGTCAAAAAAAAAAACAATAATAAATTGATCACTTCAACCCACGACTGTTTATGGAACACTAGTGTGCATAATTGGCTGCCCTGTTTCATCCACAAATATACAGTCAATTCACTTTACAGCATATTCTGTGAAACGCTTTGAGACGTCTAAAAGATGCAAAAAGCATGATATCAAATGCAATGATTATTATATTATTATTATTAAACCGAGCTTCCATCTGCCTGTTCCGATGGATGTTAATAGATTCAAAAAAGAAAAGAGAGTTTCTCTGGTGTCATGGTCAGCAATCCCTCAAATAAAATTGGTTATTCACCTTATGGCTTTTTGTAATGTTCTGTGCAAAAACAGTCTGCTAGGTTCGTCAACACTTTAGGTTAAATCCTGTGAAGCGCTTTCAGAAGTCCTACCCACTTGCAAGGCGCAATATCAAATGTAAGGATTATTAATACAGCCTTGGAACTAATATAATCCCAACAATGTCAAGAATGTCACAAAGGAGCCTGAAATTTGTGGCATTCCTTAAACATTTCTGTCTGAGACTGTCAATTCTTTGTGCAACTTGCAGAGGCCAGCGAACAGCCACGAGAGGGAGCAGCAGTTAGTTTATGTATCCATTAGATTAGAGGATTAGATTAGAGTATTATTGAGCAGTTCATGAGAGGGAGTAGCAGTTTCTTAACCATCCACCAGTGGGACCAGCAGTTTGTGAATTGTTCACTTGAGGACATTGCAGAGAGATCAGACGCACTGATCAGTGTGCTGCAAAAAGTTAGTTGACTATAGGAGGTGGCTGGTCCAACATGTCAGAGATACCTATACAGCTTTGGAAGCAGGAGGTTGAGATTCTGGCTTGCAAACTATTTCAGTTTTGCCACCGTCTAAAAGCATATACAGCACAATGGGACTCTCTCTCTCTCTCAGACTGGAGCAGGCCAGGTTGTTTGATGAGACCAGAGTCTGAGATTCTTCAGCTCTGTAAATAAAACTCAGGTGTTGAGAACTAAAGAGGTTCGAGGCTTGAAATTCCACCCGGTCCTAGTCGGGAGACTGTTTTGCCTCTCAACATCCAGGTGTGCGCAGAAGCACTTTGTGACATCAATAAGATGTGAAAAGCATTGTATCAAATGCAAGGATTATTATTATATTGTCTTGGAAACCTGTTCCTTTTAAGAACAGCGGAGAGCTGACTTCTAAATTACAACAACAACAACAACTTAGATTTATACAGACATCTATATAGATCCACGCTGGACGGCGTCTCAGAGCGCTTAAGGCTGCATCAAAGACTTAAACATAATTCTAGTGTGTTAAAGGGAGGCTAAGACTCGGTTGAATTCCGGGGCTTGAGCTCTTTTAAGGGGCAGGGCCTTTATAAGATGTTGTCCTAGTCAGCATTCCTGAGCAGCACAGCAGTGTGTGAGGGGGCTGAGCGAGGAAGTGGCAGAGTTGCTGTTTGCTGTTTTTGCAGAGAGCAGTCTCTCCCTCCACATACGCACCTGCTTTGTGCTTTCCCCATGCCTGGATAACACAGGTGCGGGTTTGCAAAAGCCAATGCACTGGGGACTCTAAACTACATAATGTTGGAGCGACACAGACAGTGTGGTTCACCAGCACGCAGCACTACATGCTCAGCACACTGGTATGTGTGTGTGTGTGTGTGTGAGTGGTTTTAACTTTAAAGCCTTCCACCATCTGGCTCCGTCCTACCTCTGTGACCTTGTAAAAGTTCATCCATCTATCCGGTCTCCCCCCTCTGCATGCACTGGCCTGCTCCACATTCCCCTGCCCACTCGATGGTTGGGCTTTAGGCCTTTTTCCCCCGCAGCCTCTGGAACTCTTTACAGTAGCCTTTCCACCTCGACCCCTCCCTTGCCATCTTCAAAGCCCCTATTAAGTGTGTTCAGTCATTGTCCCTCCTTCTCCACCTTCCCCCCACCACGCAACAGTTATTGTTGTTGTCCTCCAGCAGCCCATCTCTGCAGGCCTTGGACTCAGGATCTTCTGGCTCGGGGGCAAGAGTTGTGCTGGGAGCCTGGCTTACATCTAAATGCACTTATATCCTTAAGGAAATCCAGTCCAAAATGAGAGGGCGATAATGCAGAATATAATCACTGGAAATGGATAATAATAATAATAATAATCCTTATATTTGAAACACTGCCTTATCACATCGTCGAGACGTCTGAAAGCATTTCATAGGATACACTGTAACAACAACAACAACAACTTCAATTTATATAGCGCCCTCCACGCCGGATGGAGTAAAGTCAATTGACCGGGTATTTTGAGGTTGAGTATGGCATCCTGCAAGCAATGTCCCACAAACAGCCATGGAGTGAGTGAGCAATTTAATTTGGGGGATTGTTGGCCATGGCACCATGAGAAACTCCCTTATCTTTTTGAATAGGGGCATGGGATCTTTCACATCCCCCTGAACAGGCTAACGGGGCCTCAGTTTAATGTCTCATCCAAAGGAATAGGCAGGTAGGGGGAGTCCCTTCACTCAGAGGACAGTAACAAAGTGGAATTCACTTTCGCAAACTATGGGCAAAGCAAATAGCATGAATTTATTTAAGACGCAGGCACACATGAGTGAAAAGAGATAGGAGGGTATAGGACTGGTGAAGGTTTGTGTAAGTACAGTATAAATACTGGCATGGAACAATTGGGAAAAATGTTGCTGTGCCATATCACTCTTTGTTACTTTGCGCGATGACTTTCCTCAGCTTCATACCGGACAGGGCGGTCCATGGGGTACCTAGCTGTATCCACACATCCCTAGTAACACACTTGTAAATCTACACCAAGCTCTCTAACATTGTGCTACAATATCTTTCCTGTAATATGGAGACCACAACTGCACACAGTTCTCCAAATGTGGCCTAATTAAGGTTATAGATATATTTAGCGTCACAGGGGGGCGGAAATTCCCTTGAAGTCACGTTAGGTACTTTACGTAGGAGGCATAACCAGCGTTTTGAACTAACTAAAAATGAATCTAATACAGGTTGGTAAAGGTTTCAATCAATACTGAATTGTCTCAATAAAACCACAACACGTTTGAATAATCTTGGCAGATTTGTTCCTGGACGTTTGTCTAGACCCGGTGGATCGAATGACACTCTACTGCAAATTTATTGTAAATTTATTCGTAAATTTCTTGGGAATGTATTGGACCCGGGACTCACATTGGGCTTCTCCAGAACACAAATCAATCAGCTCTGCTTCCAGTGGTACAGTCAATGGGCGACAACTGCTTGTAGTTAACGAGAACAATTTAAAAATTCTAAACTCTGTGACCCCCATCGCCCCCATCCTTGCCCAACTCCATTGGCTCCCCATCATCCAGAGGATCCAATTCAAGATCCTGGTCCTCACATTTAAAGCCCTCCACACCTGGACCCACCCTACCTTTGCAACTTCCTATCCCCTTACCAACCTGCCTGTATACAGTATACAGTCGACTTTCCTGCCTTTCTTCCCCCTGCCTCGACCCCTCCCCTTTTGCTTCTTTACCCCCTTTTGCCTCTAGTCCCACTTCCGTGACTGATTGTGGGACACTGCTGTGCGCAATTTGGCTGCCGCGTTTCGCCCACTAATATACAGTTACTTTTCCTACTATGCTTTATCCTGCCCTGATCCTTCCCACCCTGCTCTTGTCCTACCTGACTGTACAGCGCCTTGGGATGTCCTCTCGACGTGAAAGGCGCTATATAAATGTACGTTTTGTTTGTTGTTTGTTTGCCTGCCCCCTCTGCTCTGCAGGCTCTGGTCTGCTCCACGTCCCCCGACCCACCCGCCCCACCATTGGTGGGCGAGCCTTCAGCCACTCTGCTCCCAACCTCTGGACTCCATCCCACAGTACCTCTACCTCACTCCCTCCCTGACCTCCTTCAAGTCTCGCTTCAAGACTCTCCTCTTCGATGGACCCATTGGCAACTCCTAATCGTCATCTTCCCTCCCCCTACCTGTCCTCAGCTCGAGTTTGAAGCAGTAAATGTCCAGCGCCTTGGGACGTCCTTCTGATGTGAAAGGCGCTATACAAATATAATTTTGTTGTTGTTAAATGGGCTGACACAGCACTGCAGTGCTGGGAGTGTGTGTTGCATTGTCATAGATGCTATCCTTTGGATGAGATGTTAAATCAATTTAAATTAAATTTAAATTTGATTTAAATTAAAATAATTGCCTGCTTGCTCAGGTTAGTTAAGTAATTTTGTTGTTGTTGTTGAGGATCCCATGGCATTATATGAAAGGAGAGAGGAGTTTCTCTCTCCCAGTGTCTCATCAAACAATCCTCCAAATAAAAAATGGGTCACTCACTCCATGGCTGTTTATGAGATTGGCTGCCACACTTAATGCAATGATAAAATCAGGACCTGGTGACAAAGGGCTGCATCTCTGCTCAAATTTACGAAGAATTGGGCCAAACATCACCCTTCCAGGATCAGACTCTCGCCCACACTTTCCACAATCACTAATTAGCTGCATTATTCACTTTGCGTTTTCCCTCACCTCCTTCAAGGTCATTGAATCATAGAATTGTATGGCACAAAAGGAGGCCATTCGGCCCATCTAGTCTGTGTCGGCTCTTTGAAAAGAGCAACTCAATCCCACTGCCCAGCTCTCTCCCCATAACCTAACAGACCTGTTCTCCCTAAATAAAGATCTAATTCTCTTTTAAAAGTTGTTATCGAATCGGCCTCCACCACCTTTTCAAACAATGCATTCCAGATTTGAACAACCCTTAGCTCCAGACCCCTCCTGAATCCAATCCACACCTCAGGTGCAAACCCTCGACTTTGAAACCCCTTGGGACGTCCTCCTGACTTGAAAGGCCCTATTTAAATGCAATTTGTTGTATTTTGTTGTGTTAAATCATCGTTCTCTGGACATGAATTCTCTCTGGTGGAGCCGCCTCACACTGCTCCGCTGCTAACACAGCCAGTGTGGAGAGTGTCAACCAGAGAGTGCCCAGGCTGGATCGCTGGTCAGTGCCATTTGAGCTCATCTCAGTTTGTAGAGAGCATTATAACTGAGCGAGGGTGGGATGGCTCTGAATGGGGATCAGGAACGAGGAGCCTAATTGCTTTCCAGGACACTGTGGTCAATTGAACCCTCGGCTACCACCACCACCAACAACCCAACGTTACCCAATCTATACCAGTCATTGTCTGGCTTAAATCAGCAGACACAGCACAGAGTCAAAGCCAGGAGCTTCCTATTGTACGGGTTCCCTTCAGACAGTGCCTTTATCCGCTGAACGTCAACGTGTAATGAAATCTTGGTCACAGCCTCCTACACCATCTGGCATTGTCATATCTTGCCAGATAAACGCCACATCCTGTTTCCTCCGCATGCCCCCACATACAACACCCCCGCGCCCCCACACCCTTGCCTCATTTAAAAAGAGGACTGTGCATTGTTCAGATACAGTCGGGGACTTGGGAGAAACAGCACCAGCAACATGAGGTGGTGCATGGTCTGCCTGGTGCTCTGGTCAGCCTGGCTCCTGATGGCAGTGAAGATGCAAGGTAACACATGGTTTTATCTCCTCTCCGTGCCCACGAGTTACGAGGTAGTTGTCGGTCAGGTTAGCGTTTGCACTGTCTTAACACATCAGCCTGGGTCAGTTGGCAGGTCCCTCGCTTCTGAATCAAAAGGTTGAGCGTTCAAGCCTCCACTGTTGCACCGCTCACTCACAGTTCAGGATGATTCTCCAAAGCAGTGCTGGGGGTGCAGCAATGCAGTGCTTTGGACCAGATGTTAAACTGAGAGATCTGCCTGTTCAGGTGAACATTTGAAGACCCCACTTGGAATCTCTCTTCAAAAGAGAGAGGGTTTAGTGCAATGTCGTGGCCAACATCCTCCCCTTTGCCTCCAGATAAAATTGACCATTCGGTTCCAGAACAACAAAATTAGATTATGTATAGCGCCATTCAAGAGTGTTTGTGGGGGGAAATGCTGTGTGCAAATTGGTTGCTGTGTTTGTCAATCAAATATGCAGTCACTACACTTTAAAGTAAACCGTGAAGCACTTGTCCTGCTGATGTAAAAGGTTGTATCAAATGCATGGACTATTGTGATCAACACAGTGACATGCACAAAACTTGGTGGGCTGGTAGACACTGTACATTGAGTGAGTGCAGTCAGTTGTGTGGATCTGCTCTGAGCTTCAGCCTTGAGGCTCCGTAATTCATTCAGGGAATCAGACTGCTAATAACATTTGGAAATGCTTTACAACAATTTTCAGAGGGACGTGTCAAAATGCTTCACACAACTGACTGGGAGCTTAAGCCAGAGCTGTGCGGAGGGTGTGAGTGAGAGCTAGGGGTGAAGGGCTCAGTAAATGTCTCAAAGCACTTCTCGGAATATCTTGTAAAGAGGATAGATTCCATATTTTGTGGGAGAAATGTGGCAGACAATTGCACACAGCTGTCTCCCACAAGCATAGGTTTGTACGGTGGGACAGGGGTGCCAGAAAACAAGAGACAAACAGCGAATAAGAAGAGGGAGTGACAAGATTTCAAAGCAGAGAAAAAGCGCCTTGAAATAATGGGATCAAGGTCAAAATATATGAGCATGAAGGCACGATTTGCAGGGTAGATCTCTGCAGGGTTCCCAGGTAACCCAAACAACCTGTGGTTAGCAGGCTGACCTTTCACCTCTGGGAAGTGGATCCGGATGTCCACAGCAGTGGTTACAGCATTGGCGCCGCATTATTCACTGCAAAAGTTAATCACTTAGATTTGGGTCAGGAGGGGGTGGGAGTATAAACACGGATAATAGCAATACTAGTAGGTCCATCTGAATTGCACAGGGCAGATGCAAATTAAATTTAATAACACCATGAAAGGATAGGATGATTAGAATATCGTGTAGGATATTGCTCTGTAATAAACCAAACTGATTGATTTCGAACTGCTTCAAAAGGCTGTTTCGACTACGATTTACCAGTGACAGGCTGCCATCAAACCTTTGCAGAAGTATTGAAATTTTGCTCATATTATATTATTATTATCATCCCCATTACAATCTGCTTGATTAGTAAGTCCAGTGTCCTGGCCTCAACCATCTTTCCTGGTAACCTGCTTCAGCTGTTTACTGCCCCTCTGTGTAAAGACATGCTCCCTGGTGTTTGCCCGAAACTTGCCCTTCAGGATCAGGACAAATAGACACTTGGAAAGTATAGGCCAATACTGTACTTGGAAGTCAAGGTATTAACAGTTATGGAGGAAAGCTTAGCTCTCACCAACCTTTGACTAATACTCTTCAGAATTAGGAAAGTAAAATGCATCCTTCCCTGGAGAGAGAGAGGGCTTTCCATTCCAGGCAAAGGGAAATTTCCATGTGTAGATGGCATACATATGCGGAACTCCCAGTCTGGTCTGGATGCTCTTTGGCACTGTGTTGGGCTTCCACACATGTCAGATACCCAGTTGACCAAAAACTGGGAGAATATGCGTTCCTTCTCTCACAGTACAGTGTCCATGCAGATCGGAGTTTCAGAGAGAGGGAGAAAAAGAGAAGTTTATTTTCTCTCCACCTTTGTATCCCTCTCTTTCTCTCCCCCCCCCTCTCTCTCTCTCTCTCTCTGTCCTTCACTCTCCTACACTTGACTCAGCAATGTGAAAGGCGCTATACAAATGTAATTTTGTTGTTATTTTTACCACTGACTCACAAATGGGCTGTGGTTTTAAGTGTATCACTCAAGCCGCTCTGCGGCACCTCACAACCACAAGCACTGTTGGCCGGTACCCAGCTCCACAACAGCTGTGCACTGTTTGAAGACTCATTGTACGTTGGATTTCTGATCTGGGTCAGTCCAGCTCACCTCAGGATTGGAGCTGGATTCTGCAAGACCCGTGGAAAGATTTCACTCAAGCACTACAGCATTGCTTCGGCTGAGATCTGTTACGTTAACACAGATCGGGATTCAAATCTGAGTCCTTTAGATTATTATCAGAATGGCTGAATTTAGCTTGTGGGTTCAAATCCCACATCGGGACTTGAATTCACATAGGCCAATATACTGTTGAGGTACTGTCTTTCAGATAATATGCAAGTCCCCTCTGCTCTTCAGGTGGATGTTAAAGATCCCATGACACTATTCAAAAAGAGATGTAAATTTCTCCTGGTGTCCTGGTCAATAATAAAATAAAATTGGCCATCTGTGAGATGTTGCTGGGAGAAATTGAGCTGCCGCGTTTGCCTATAAAATACACAGTCACTACACTTTACAGTATAGCATGTAAGTATAGGTTTGAGACGTCTTTCTGACGTGACAAGGCACTATGTCAAATGCAAGGATTATTATTATCATAGTGGCCCAGTTCACATATACCACGATAGAGACTGGGGGGTAGTGAGCAGGGGTCAGTCCGGCAGAGAGATGAGGGTAAAATAACAACAACTCGTTGCCTCTTTTTTTCAGAACCGAAAGTGACTCAGCCAGAGTTTCTGGTGGTGGAAAGCTTGGACAATGTCACGACGTTCACTCTGGTGTGTGGCTACAATTTCAATGACAACACCAGCGAGTTTAGGATAATCATCTATAAAGGAAGAATCAGAAAGGAGACAGAAGTCTGCGCTGCTTCCTTCAACTCCAGCATGTTGCCCTTTCAGAAGAATCAGACCTTTCATTGCCTGGGCAGACCCAGTGTAGACACCGTCTCAGTAACACTGACTGGCCTGAACCCGTCAGGCACGGACAGGTATTTCTGCAAAGTGCTGAAGATGTACCCACCGCCCATCATCAACAAAACTGGCGATGGCACCGTCGTCTACATCAAAGCTAAAGAGAAGGGTTAGTACCAGGGAAACTGTCCGTTGGGTGAGACATAAAACTGAGGTCCGTCTGCCTGTTAGGGTGGACGGTAACGGTCCCATTGGCACCAATCAAACAAGAGAAGGGAGATTCTCCCGGTGTCCTGACCAACAATGCCCCAGATATAAAATGGGTCATTCACTTTATGGCTGCTTGTGGGATGTTGCTGTCAGCAAATTGGCTGCAGCATTTGTCGGCAAATACCGAGTCGCTGCAGTTTAAGTATTCTAAGATGTACAATGATGTGAGAGTCACTGTATTAAAATGCAAGGATTGTTTTTATATTTACAGGGAGGTGTTACATTATTAGATTATTAGTACTGTGTGGAATTTATTGTGTAGTGCAGTAACTGCAGTGCAATGCAGTTTAGATTTATGCAGCGTTTTTCACATCAGGAGGACATCTGCAAGAGCTTCATGGGATTTACTGTAATGTGCAGACACCGTATTTGTGGTCGAACCTGATCTGAGGATTCCGTTGTGCAACTTTTGTCTTTCACACACACACACACACCACACAACCACACACACAAACATTCTCTCTCTCACTCTCTCGCTAAAGATATTCTGAATGTCTTTGTTTAAACCTGGAATATGCTGAGCAGGGGCTTTTAATTTGAGCGCACATCAAAGAGAAGGGGAAGTTTGTCACTCACTGTGGCTGATATAGTGATCTCGTTGCTCTGAGAGACACAACAGGATGAGATTTAAACGGCAGAGATGTAAGCTACAAATTTGCCTCCACTTCTGAATACGGTACTTAACTCGAATACCCAGAGTTGGCTTTAATGCTTTGCTGGAGCTCTGCTAGTTAATTCTGTGTTAATGTTAATAGGAATAGAACTGCTGGTCTAACCACCAACACTGCATCAGATCACTGATAACACTGCACTTTCACCTGATGCTAAGGTCACTGTGGCACATGTGCCCTGATAACAGTTATCTATGGGCTCTCTCAGTGTTCAGAATCACACCTTTCAGATGGAGCTGATTGTGTTTACTGGGCTGGAGAGGGTATCGTGTTGGTGCGGGTATGGATTGTGTTGGCCAAGGTAATTGTGAATTGACGGGGGGCCGGGGTGGGGGGGGGGGGGGGAAGGAGAGGGAGAGAGAAATGGGAGGGGAAGAAAATGTGAATTATGTCAAAGCGGAGGAGGGAGGGGAGATTGGGTTGGAAACATGGGAGGGGTAATGATGTGTTGCTGGAGGGAGTGGGGAGATTGTGTGGATCACGTTGGTGGATGCTCTGACCTGGGCTGACCTATCTTCCTTCTGTTTAGTTCTAGTGCCCAAGCCCATCTGTGTCGAGTTCACTCAGGCCACTCTCATTGTATTGGTGGTGCTGCTCATCTTCCTGTTGTACAGCATTATCATCACCTTTGCTTACTGTGTAAGTACCCCCATACCCTTCCATTACCAGGTACCCCATACCCACTTCCAACAGAGACAAACAGAAAAGAGTGAAGCCAAACAGGATCCTGCATAAGAAAGCGAACACGATTGGGAAGGTGTATAACATTTTAAATGGAACTGAAAAAGTAAACCCAGTACAAAACTTTAGGACCCGCCAGCATGGTAAAACAAGGGGATATCAGTTCAGAGTTAGGGGCACTTTTGGAACAGACACCAGGAAGTTTTTCTTTACCCAGAGGGTAAAAAGCAAATGGTACAGGTTACCAGAAAAGGGAATTTATTTGCATTTATTTGCATTTAAATAAACAATTTGACGGAATGATGGAAGAATGGTAAGCTGAATATTCTAAAAGGTTGAGATCAGATAATAATACTAATTCTTGCATTTGATATAGTGCTTTATCATGGGTCGGTATTAATAAGCCTTGCATTTGATATACTGCTTTTCACAACTTCTAGACGTCTCAAAGCGCTTCACAGAATATACTGTAAAATGAATTGACTGTATATTCGTGGGCAAAACGAAGAAGCCAATTGCGCACAGCTGCGAACCACAAACAGTCGTGGATTGAAATGACCAATTTATTATTATTGGGTTTTTTTCGAGGGATTATTACTAGGCGTGTGGAGTAAGCAAACTTGCCTAAGGTTTGCCCTGTCGGGAATTGAACCCAGGTCTCTTGCTTGCAACTAGGCAAGTGCTCTAATCACTGAGCTACAGGACTCTACAAAAAACTTTTGCTGGTCCCTGGGTGGACTCTTGAAGTGTTGAGATCAGATGGGCCAAAGGGCCTTTATTGCCTGAACTGATCTTGTCAGGAGATAACATATGTGCAAGTGCAATATGCCAAACAATCCCCGGAGGAACCTTTGAAAAGCTGATAGCTGCTTTCCCATCTCAGACAAGCAGAGAGCCACTTAGGTCAATCCTCAGCACTTTTCTCTGCAGTTCTTTACCCCTTTTGTCTTTCACGCTCTTCCCATCTTTCATGGCGTGGTCAGCTCTGCTCTCCTCTGCCCTGCTCTATCTGTCTGTTCTCCTCTTATATTTTTGTTCCTTTATTTAACTCCGTTTTCCCTCTGGGTTCAGTCTCTCGGTGCTTCCACCTGTACTTTCTGGACGAGGGAGGCTGTCGACATGAACCGTGTGCTGCTGCACAATTCCGATGAGCTCCATGTAGCTAAATGGACTGGGCAGCAGTGGAAGTGAGCCAGATGGCAGGCAAGTACACGTGAGCTTGACTCGAATGCTCTTTCCCTCCATCTCTCTCCCTCTCTCCTCCTTCACATTGGGGCTCTTCGCCATGATGTGAGTCTGCTTTCCTCTTTCCTGTAGCTTTCTGCTTTTGTGTCCTTCCTCAGACTCTGTTTTTCAGTAATAGAAGGAAACTCAGAAAGAATCACTGTTAAGTGTGGTGGCAATTTTTTTTCTCAGCACACTACGCAGCTATTTTGCTCACTTCAAGGTCCCAGATTCATGAGATGAATAATGTCCAATTTATCTGGAGGATTGTTGGCTAAGACTTTCTGTTGGAATACTGTTCATAAAATGCACTTTAGAGCATATTCCTGAGAAGCGCTGTGAGATATCCTTCCAACGTGAAAGACACTTAGGTCCTTATATAAGTGTGGCCTCTGAGTAAGGGCTTTTGGGTGTGTGAACTGGGCTGTCCAGGTTGCTCTAGGGAGGCTGTTAACAGGTGATGATTACTGAATGGAGGTAGTTGCTTGAATGGGTGGGCTATAGCAAATGCAAGGATTATTTTTATCATTAATAATAGTGTCATGGGAACGTTTGACATCTATTCATGGGATGTTTAATGTCCACTGGCAAACCAGGCAGATGAGACCTTATGGTCTTGTTAGGACAACACCTCTGACAATGCAGTGTTCCCCCGAGTGCTGCAACCAAATATCAGCCTACATTGTGAGCTCAGTCCCCGACATGAGCTGTGAACCTACAATCTTTTGACCCTGAGATGAGAATGCTACCAACCAAACCAGGTTGAAAGAAAATTGGAGGTGGGTCAGGTCTATTGGCCAAGGAGCATGGAACCAGAGGATACAAGATTCTTCTGTACCTGGGACATGTTGTATAACTGGGAGATGCTGTGTTACTGGGGGCCACATGAATGTATTCATTTTTTAGCATCTTTTATTTCTGCAGTGGGCAATGAAGGCCCCGGAGGAGCAGAGCAGTGAGTACGTGAACATGGATCCTGCTATACAAAACTCACGACGACAGCAGTTGAACCCAAGGTATCGGACCTAACTCAGTGCTTGAGGGCCATCCAATGTTTTGTTTCGAATACTACACGGAAACCCAAATCAGGAGCTCGCTTTCTCTGCCAGGACACAAGCTCAAAGACTTTGACCTGATGTCCCCTGACTCCTTCTGACCAGCATCATTGTATTTGACCTACGTGGCACATACACACACACACAAGGACGTTGTTTCTGGTCACTGACATACCTTTTGGGGTTCACATCAGATTTTGTTTGTTCTGTGGTAGAATTTATCTGCAGCTTGAATTTGTAGCATCACCGAAACACATGTGTAAAGAATGTAATGTGAACTTCAGTGAATCCTCACCTTTGAGTGATTAACGTATGTCAAATTAAAGTGTGTACAGATTTATATTAATAAAACAATAAATGATGAACATACTTTGCTTTTATGTTACTTCTTAAAGGGAGAGACTCACTTGCTAGGTGTCTCCCAAAGACTTTTAACCCACAGGCATCCCTCAATACCCCTCCGCTCCCTCACCATGCATTATACCCCACTCTCCCCTACCCTGGAATCCCACAGACCACCCCCCCTTCAACCCCCCACCAGAGCATTCCTCCTAAACAAACCTCCCCACACTAGCATTTCCCCTACCCACTCCACACATAGGGATCCCTTTAGTTGGGTGATCGAGAAGGTCCTAGGTTGAAATCCTATCCATTTGAAGATATCATATTATATAATAATCCTTGCATTGTTGTAGTGTCTTATCGCATCATTGAGATGTCTCAAAGTGCTTCACAGAGTGTATTGTAGGTGGATTGATTCTGTATTTTGGGGACTGAGTGACCAAATAATTGGGGGAGGATGCATTATTACCCCAGGAAATCAATCCGCCAATCGACTAACAACCGCATTCCTACTTATTGCTATGTAAACAGATGTGATTGGAGTGAGGAAACTTGCCTAAGGTTTCGCCCTGCCCGTGAATCAAACCTGGGTCCTCTCGGTTGCACGAGGTTAAAATAATGGTTAAATGTCTGTAAAGAATCAATGAGTGGAGAGTCCCTGGTGCGGTGTGGGGGGAGGGAGTAGGGGAGGAAAGTCAAGGAAGCAATAATCAATGAGCGAGAGGACTCCGTGTGATATAAACCGTACAGTATATTCTGTGAAGCACTTTGAGACATCTAGAAGACGTGAGAAGTGCTATATCAATTATTGCTGATGAACCCCTAACCCTCTGTGTCATTCAAGGAAACAAAGGGGAAGAAAAGGTGTTTTCAAACCTCTCAAACACATAGTAGTCACTTGACTCACAAGCAAACACTGACAGCGGCACAATTAGATGTTGAGGTGCTATTTTACCCAGATACTCATTGAACATTTCACCCCACCCAGTTCACAACGGAAAAAAATACTCCATTATGGGTTGGGTCCAACGTCTCAGCCAAATGTGATAAACCTGACTTCCAGGTTGTCGGTGATATACAAGTGTAATTTTGTATTGTATTTTAAGGCAGTAAGCAAACTTACCTAAGGTAAGGAATTGCTTAAGGTGTTGAAGGTGCTGAAGGTACAATTGAAAGTCTTCTGATAAGACATGTAGGTGCCAGACTCCACCACTGCCTCACCCCTCAGGCTGCCAAAACCCTTGTCCACTCATTGGTCACATCAAGGTTCGACCATGGAAACTCTCTCCTCGCCGGCCTTCCCGGCTCTTCACAAGTTGCAGATCATCCAGAGCTCTGCAGCTGGTGGCCTCTCCTACACCAGGCTCTGCGACCACATCACTCCCTCACTTGCCCAGCTCCATTAGCTCCCCATTCCCCAGAGGATCGAATTCAAGATCCTCGTCCTCACTTTCACAGCCTTGCCCCGTCCTATCTTTCTGACCTGCTGTTCGCCTATGAATTGGATTATGCAAAGGTCTTAGAAACTAATTTCAGTTTAACATCTTCTCTGAAGGCCTATGACAATGCAAATTCAGGCCATCCCAGCACTGCCTTGGAGTGTTAGAATTAGTTTACATTACATTAGTGTACATTAGGAGAGCAGGAGTCTTCCATGTTGGGAGGACGTTCCAACACAAGAATACTACAGTACTTTTATTACTATTGTGGAATAATTTAGGAATGATATAGACACTGGGTTGGAAACAGACTAGTACTTAACATGAGTGCATGGAAATGTTTAAAAACTGCACCAGGCTCAACCAGTGACCTTCTGAATAGTCCTGTATAGCAGTTCCTTACTGAATGTTCAGTTTTTTCATCACAGAGGATTCAAGATTCTGGATCCTTGCTGACCTGGGATGTTGCTTTAAAAAGTTAAATGGTGATCAAGAAACAGCTAATGAAGTGAACTAGGGTGTGGGTTGCTTATGGTTTGAGTATTGGAAGTTGCTAATAATGAGAAACGATTGCCTCTGGTGGGGGAAAATTCAGAGCAAGAGGATATAATCTTAAAATTAGAGCTAGGCCATTTAGGAGTGAAGTCAGCAAGCATTTTTTCACACATAGGCTCATGGAAATCGGGGACTTTCTTCAGTTTAACTATCAATCTGGCAGAATATTTGTAAGGAGATTGTTAATTATAATCCCAAACACCAGGGGCATCCTAGCTGCTTCTCCCACTTTCCTTAACTCAAGGCATAGCAACAGCTTTCCTTCATTGCAATTTCTCTTGGTCAAATGAGTTGAAAGTGAAATGGAAAAAGTTATTTGACTTTGTTTCCACCCAAGCGACTAATTTTTTGATAAGAGAATAATTGCACGATGGGGTTGAAAACATGAAGTCTGATATCAACCTTACACATCGAGAGTTGATATCACCACCAATTGCATCAAATGTCACATCCTGAGATCAAAGCTGATAACGTTGCTGTTCTCACCATATTTAGAATTGTGACAGTCTCTATTGTACTCGTTTGTGGCATTGAAAGGTTAGCGATTGTTCAGTCTTTCCCTTGCACGATTATGCTCCCTCCATTTGGCCGCTAATCAGTAGACCAAAGGTTTCGCTGCTGACTTCGTCCTTCACAACCACTTACCGGCATACCTCAACCGCCTTTCCGCCACTCCGCACACGCCCTGCCCCATTCGTCGCAAGACAAATGAGAGCTGCTTCCACGAACTCCGACACTCATTTTGTGCTCTACAAGTGTCACGGACGTCATCAAACATTTTGGTTCACGGTTGCATTGACACTGAATCTTTCAATTAACACCCTCCACCACGTAAACTGAGCATCATTTACCGCCATCGCACGTTCTGGGGTCCCCAAGCTTTTTGTGAATCCAGCCTAATATATTTCGGGATTAGGTAAACAGCAAACGTCCCTCCAAGGAGAGAGAGAGAGAGATAGAGAGGGAACAAGAGAGACAGTGCATCGCATTCCAGACAAAGGGAAATTTTCTGACTGAAGAAAAAAATAATACAATACAAAATTACATTTGTACATCGCTTTTCACATTGGGAGGACGTCTGAAGGAGTTGAACAATCAAGAATAAAAATAAGAATCCTTGCATTTGATTACATTTGATATAGTGTCTTATCACATCTTTGAGATGTCTCAAAATGCTTTGCAGAATATACTGTAAAGAGAATTCACTGAAAATTTTGTGGGCGAAACGTGGCAATAAACAACAACAACAACAAAATTACATTTATACCTTTTAACATCGGCAGCCAATTGACACAAACAGTCATGGAATGAGTGACCAAATTAGTATGATTTATTTTGAAAGGATCATTACTCCCGGAAAGTGATCCGTCAATCGACTAACAACTGGGTTCCTACTCACTGCTAGGTAAACAGAGACATGTGAGGTAAAGAAACTTGCCCAAGATTTTACACTGCCTGGGAATGGATTCCATGTCTTCTCGTTTGTGAGACGAGTGCTCTAAACTACTAAACTACTGGACTGCAATGGGGGAATATCACCTTACTCACCCCAACCCCCTCCCCCACCACCAGATATGCTACTGCCAAATGATCTGCTTCAAGCAAAGAAAGAAGAATGAGAAAACAGAGGTTCCACTATTTGGGGAGGACGGGTTTGCAGGGTTATGGGGTGAGAGCCGGGTCGTGAGATTGACTTTGAATAGCTCTTTTCAAAGAGCCGGCACAGACTCGATGGGCAGAATGGCCTCCTTTCGTGCTGTAAAATGCTACGATTCTATTCCATGGGCACTCTGACCAGCTCAAAGACTAATATGTTCAGACTGCAATTATTAGATTGGATTATTTCTACTGGAGGGAACTCGGGAAACTACTTGTGCAGAGGAATGAAATGAGAAAATAATAAATCTGGAAATTTTCATTGCTTAAGTAAAATAACTTAAATAAACTGAACTTTCACAGCCTCCTAGGGAAATCTTCGGGAAAGTACAATACAATTTGCAACACAAATTACATATATATGGTGTTTCATTTTGGGTGGACAAAGCACTCAAAACCCCTATGTGTGTCAGCCTGGTTGTGTTGGTAGCCCATCAATCAGAAGGTTGCGGGCTCAAAATTGGATGGAGTTTCTGGCAACAATTCCTCAACTAATAATACAACAACAACAAAATTGCACTTATAAAGCGCCTTTCACGTCAGGAGGACGTCCCATAACGCTGAACAGTCAGGGCGGGACCCGAGCGGGGGTGGGGGGGGAGGAGGGTCGGGGTAGGGGGAAGGGGAAGGAGAGTGGGAGGAGGGGAAGAATTAGTGGGGCAGCCGAAGGCGTGGTCGAAGAGGAAGGTCTTGAGACCGGCCTTGAAGTAGGAAAGGGAGGAAACAAGGCAGAGGGGCTGCGGGATGGAGTTCCACACTGTGGAAGCAGAGAGGCTGAAAGCCTGGCTGCCGATGGTTGGGCGGTTAGGGCGGTGGACGTGGAGCAGGCTGCTGAACAGAAGGTGGGGGCAGGCTGGTAGGGAGACAGTCGGTCAGAGAGATAGGCAGGGCAAGGCTGTGAATGGCCTTGAAAGCGAGAACAAGGATCTTGAATTCGATCCTCTGGGTGACGGGGAGCCAGTGGAGATGGGCGAGGGTGTGAGTGATGTGATCGCGAAGCCTGGTACGGGAGACAACACAAGCTGCAGAGTTCTGAATGATCTGCAGCCTGTGAAGGGAGAAGCTAGGGAAGCCGATGAGGAGGGAGTTCCCGTAGTCGAGCCTGGAAGTGATAAATGCATGGACGAGGGTTTTGGCGGCATAGGGGGTGAGGTAGTGGAGGAGTCTGGCAATATTGCGGAGGTGATGGAAGGCTGTGCCGGTCATGGAGCGGATATGGAGGAGGAAGGATAGTTTGGGGTCGAACAAGACACCCAGATTCCTGATTGGCTTCGAGAGATGAAGAGAGCAGCCTTGAACGCTGATGTTAACAGCGCCTGAGGTGCGGAAGCGCTGACGTGAGCCAATCAGGAGGGCTTCCATCTTGTTGACGTTATTTAATAATGATAATCTTTGCTTTGATATAGCGCTTTTCACTTCTAGACATCTCAAAGCGCTTCACAGAAAATATTGTAAAGTGACTTGACTATATATAGTATGTAGTAACACAGTTACTCCATTTCACAGTATCCTATGAAGCTCTTTGAGATGCCTTTCTGGCATTAAGAGGTACAGTACTATACTAAATGCAAGGATTATAATTTCCATGACTATTTGTGGGATATTTCTGTGCGGAATTCTGGCTGTTGTGATTCATTCACTTTACAGGATATTCTGTGAAACGCTTTGAGATGTTTCGAACTTGTGAAAAGCGCTATATCAAATGCAAGGATTATTATTATTATCCACAAAATAGTCAATCCACTTCACAGTGTTTTTTGTGAAATGCGTTGAGACGTCTTGACAATGTTATAAGGTGCAAGAGCTAATGCAAGGATTATTACAACAACAACAACTTCGATTTATATAGTGCCCTCCACGCCGAACGGCGTTTCAGAGCGCTTCACAGTAGTGGATCCTGAGTCCGAGCCAGGGGCCTTATTATTATGAAGGATTAGGATCTGCGAATAACCTAAAAGATGATAAGACTGGCTGCCAGTGCAAATGGAATGAGTTATGAGAAAATGTTAGTGAATTTTAGAGTTCAGAATTTGGACAAAAGTTGAAGGATGTTTAAAAACACATTGATTGGTGGAGACGAGGGATTTTAGGTGCTTGGTGTCTGACACATGCAGAAATCAATCAGCCATACTGAAGAGTATCTAAATCAGATTAAGTGTTCCATGCATGTAACCTACACTTGGAAATTCATGTATTTGGAAGGAAGTGCTGGGAGGGGAGGGGGAAGAGATTGGTGGGGAGAGATGGATGTGGGGGAGATGGCAGAGAAGAGTTGGGTGCAGAGGAAGGGAGATGGGTGTTGGGGGGAATGCGCGACGGGGTGTGGGGGGGGGAGGGAATAATTCAGGTTTTGAGGAATATATTATTTCTGCAAACACAGTGGAAACTAAGCATTGAAACCAGTTTCAGTATAGCTGATGCTGCCGTTTCTATCAGCGATGACAACACTTCCTGACAGTGTTTTTGAGATAAAGGTCTGTTAGCCAGGGATGAACCACAGAGCGAACTGTTTTCTCAGCGATCTCACGCTTAACACCGCAGAGAACGTGACATACATTGTACTGCACCCACGAGGGTGGTTTGGCACAATAACTGATACAACTAGGACTCCTATCAAGGCAATAGAAATGTGAGATGAGTGGGGTCCCATTGTGTAGCGTACTTACCTTGTAAGCGAGAGGATCCAGGTCGATTTTGAGCAGGGTGAAACCTTAAACAAGTTTTCTTACTCCACACCCATCTGTTTATCTAGCAGTAATTAGGAACCTGCTTGTTAGTTGGTTGGTGAATCACTTTCTGGGGGTAAATGTAGTCCTGTCGCTCAATGGTTATAGCTCTCGCCTTGCAACAACAACAACAACAACAAATCACACTTATAAAGCGCCTTTCACGTTATAAAGCGCCTTTCACGTCGGGAGGACGTCCCAAGGCACTGCACAGGAGACGTGTGACCCGAGCTGGGAGGGGAGTGTACGGGAAGGGGTGAAACAAGTAGGGGAGGTCGAAGAATTCGGGGTGGAACAAAAGGCACGGTCGAAGAGGAAAGTCTTCAAACCGGCCTTGAAAGAGGAAAGGGAAGAAACGAGACG
This sequence comes from Hydrolagus colliei, assembly GCA_035084275.1. Lineage (NCBI taxonomy): Eukaryota > Metazoa > Chordata > Chondrichthyes > Chimaeriformes > Chimaeridae > Hydrolagus > Hydrolagus colliei. The sequence goes on along the minus strand of CM068747.1, from coordinate 5,745,191 downwards.
GAGGGATTGGGGGATGGAATTCCACAGGGTCAGAGCAGAAAAACTGAAGGCCCGGCCTCCGATGGTGGGGCGGTTCGGGCGGGGGGCTTGGAGCAGGCCAAGACCTGCTGAACGGAGGGTCCGGGTGGGCTTGTAGGGGGAGAGTAAATTGGTTAAATAGGGCGGGGCAAGGCCATGTAAGGCTTTGAAGGTGAGGACGAGGATCTTGAACTCGATCCTCTGGAGGATGGGGAGCCAGTGGAGACGGGCGAGGGTGGGGGTTATGTGGTCGCGGAGGCGGGTGCGGGATAATACACGGGCTGCAGAGTTTTGGATGACCTGCAGCCTGTGAATGGAGGAACTGGGGAGGCCGACGAGGAGAGTTTCCGTAATCCAGCCTTGAGGTGATGTACGCGTGCACGAGTGTTTCGGCAGCGCGGGGGGTAAGATAATTGCGGAGCCTGGCAATGTTGCGCAGGTGGAAGTAAGCGGTGCCGGTCAAGGCACGGATGTGGGGGAGGAAGGAAAGTTTTTGGTGGAACGTGATGCTGGGGTTCCTGACTGGCTTTGTGAGGTGGAGAGTGCAGCCTTGGATGTTGAGGCTGACAGCGCCTGATGTGCGGAGGCGCTTACAACAACAACAACAATAACAAACAACATACAATAAAATTACCTTTTTGGAGCGCCTTTCATGTCGGGAGGATGTCTCAAGGCACTGAACAGTCAGTGCAAGCAACCTGGGTTCAATTCCAGACAGGGTGAAACCTTGGGCATGTTTCCTAACCCCACATGCCTGATATCCCACATCCCCACCCCCCCAAATAATAATAAATAGGTCATTTTGATCAGCACCTTGGACGTCCTCCTGACGTGAAAGGCACTATACAAGTGTAATTTTGTTGTTGTTGTTTGTGGGACGCTGCTGTGCACAATTGGCTGCTGCGTTTCACCCACAAATATACAGTCAATTCACTTTACAGTATATTTTGTGAAGTGCTTTGAGACGTCTAGAATACGTTGAAAGTGCTATATCAAATACAACGATTATTATTATTATTAATAATCCCTCCCAAAAATGTTTTTTAATGTGGTCACCAAAACCATGCCTGTAGGTGGGTCACTGTTGAGGCAAATCTCCTTACTCCACACATCCCTGTGCAACTGAACAGGCAGAGGGGGACCTCGATTTAACATCCCATTTAAATTTAAAGGATGATACTCCGAAAACTGCTGTGTTGGAATATCATCTTTGACATGATGAGCTCAAGCCCCGATGCGGACTTGACGCGTAACCTTCGGACCCAGACTGCGACAAGATGACAAAACTGTTCACTCTCTTGTGGAACGAAATCTCTCAGCACTGTGGATCACTGGAAGTGAAAAGGGCCATGAGACCTAAACCCGCTTACTTGCTCCTTGAGCTCTACAAGCAGAGTTCCAGCAATTAAATACGTTATAGCCCAAAGTCAACCCAATCCACGACTGTTTGTGGGACGCTGCTGTGCGCAACTGGCTGCCGTGATTCGCCCACAAATATATTACAGTCAATTCACTTTACAGTATACGCTTTGGGACGTCGATAAGATGCGAAAAGCGCTATATCAAATGCAAGGATTATTATTATTATAGCTCTAGCCCCCCAAATATAAATGTAAGTTTGGATTGATTGATTGAGTGTGTGCTTTTGAATCCGTGAATCTTCAAACTTTGGTGGGGTAGGTGGTGGTGGTGGGGGGGGGGGGTGGGGGAGGGGGGGTTTGGGTGGAGGTGTGCAGGTTTAAAACAAATTAAAAAAAATAAAAAGTTAGGTCCCCACCCAAAGCCGTTGTTTCTCTCATATTGCAACCAACACCCCGCCCAACTGGGCTTGAAACCCCGCCCAACTGGGCTTGAAAACCCGCCCAACTGGGCTTGAAACCCGCCCAACTGGGCTTGAAACCCGCCCAACTGGGCTTGAAACCAGCCCAATCAGGGTAACCCTGGCGGGGTTGTCTGTGTGGGGACGGTTCGCCACGGGCGGAAGGAATAGGCGCGCGCACACCCCGCGGCATTGTGGGTCCGGGCCCGCGGTGACGGTTGCCTAGAGAGGGTAAACAAACATGGCCAAATTCGTGGCTGGCAGGTGGGTGACTTCTGTGCTGCTGCAGCCTTCACACAAGCAATCAGCAGGGGGGAGCTGTTTAAAAAAACTGACCCCCCAAAATCCCGCCCGCCGCCCAAAATGGAAGGTTAACGTTTCTTACCCCCTCCCCACCTCCCCCACCCCCCCCCCCCCACCCCTCACCTCCCTCCCCACCTCCCCCCACACCCCCCCCCACCCCTCACCTCCCTCCCCACCCTCCCCCACAACCCCCCACCCCTCACCTCCCTCCCCACCTCCCCCACACCCCCCCCACCCCTCACCTCCCTCCCCACCTCCCCCCCACCCCCCCCCCACCCCTCACCTCCCTCCCCACCTCCCCCCACACCCCCCCCCCACCCCTCACCACCCTCCCACCCCCCACCCCTCACCTCCCTCCCACCTCCCCCTACACCCCCCCCCAACCCTCACCTCCCTCCCCACTCCCCCCACACCCCCCCCAACCCCTCACCTCCCTCCCCACCTCCCCCCCACCCCTCACCTCCCTCCCCACCCTCCCCCACACCCCCCCACCCCCTCACTCCTCCCCACCTCCCCCCACACCCCCCCCCACCCCTCACCCCTCCCCTCCCCCACCACCCCCACCCCCCCCCCCACCCCTCACCTCCCTCCCCCACCCCCCCCACACCCCCCCCACCCCTCACCTCACACCCCCACCCCCCCCACACCCCCCCCAACCCTCACCTCCCTCCCCACCTCCCCCCACACCCCCCCCACCCCTCACCTCCCTCCCCACCTCCCCCACACCCCCCCCACCCCTCACCTCCCTCCCACCTCCCCCCACACCCCCCCCACCCTCACCTCCCTCCCCACCCCCCCCACCCCTCACCTCCTCCCCACCCCCCCCACCCCTCACCTCCCCCGACACCCCCCCCAACCCCTCACCTCCCTCCCCACCTCCCCCCACACCCCACCCCCTCACCTCCCTCCCCACCTCCCCCCACACCCCCCCCCACCCCTCACCCCCCCCACCTCCCCCCACACCCCCCCACCACCCTCACCTCCCTCCCCACCTCCCCCCACACCCCCCCCACCCCTCACCTCCCTCCCCACCTCCCCCCACACCCCCCCACCCCTCACCTCCCTCCCCACCTCCCCCCACACCCCCCCCACCCCTCACCTCCCCCCACACCCCCACCCCTCACCTCCCCCACACCCCCCAACCCCTCACCTCCCTCCCCCACCTCCCCCCACACCCCCCCCCACCCCTCACCTCCCTCCCCCACCTCCCCCACCCACCCCCCCACCCCTCACCTCCCTCCCCCACCTCCCCCTACACCCCCCCCACCCCTCACCTCCCTCCCACCTCCCCCCACACCCCCCCAACCCCTCACCTCCCCACACACCTCCCCCCACACCCCCCCCACCCCTCACCTCCCCTCCCCACCTCCCCCCACACCCCCCCACCCCTCACCTCCCCCCACACCTCCCCCCACACACCCCCCACCCCTCACCTCCCTCCCCATCTCCCCCACACCCCCCCACCCCTCACCTCCCTCCCCCACCTCCCCCCACACCCCCCCCCACCCCTCACCTCCCCCCACACCTCCCCCCACACCCCCCCCACCCCTCACCTCCCTCCCCACCTCCCCCCACACCCCCCCCACCCCTCACTCCCTCCCCACCTCCCCCACACCCCCCCCACCCCTCACCTCCCTCCCCACCTCCCCCACACCCCCCACCCCTCACTCCCTCCCCACCTCCCCCCACACCCCCCACCCACACCTCCCTCCCCCCACCCCCCCCCCCCACCCCTCACCTCCCTCCCCACCTCCCCCCCCCACCCCTCACCTCCCTCCCCACCTCCCTCCACACCCCCCCACCCCTCACCTCCCCCCACACCCCCCCCACCCCACAACCTCCCTCCCCCCACCCCCCCCCCCCCCACCCCTCACCTCCCTCCCCACCTCCCCCCCCCCCCCCCCACCCCTCAACCTCCCTCCCCACCTCCCTCCACACCCCCCCCCACCCCTCACCTCCCTCCCCCAACCTGTGGATTTGAAGGAGGCCAGGGAGGGACGAGGCAGAGGGACTGTGGGATGGAGTTCCAGAGGTTGGGGGGCAGAGTGGCTGAACACTCGTCTGCCGATGGTGGTGCGGGTGGGTCGGGGGACGTGGAGCAACCAATGGGAGAGAGTGGAGGGGACGGGCAGGTTGGTAGGGGGTTAGGAGGTCGCAGATGTAAGGGCGGCAAGGCCATGGAGGGCTTTGATTGTGAGGACCAGGATCTTGAATTGGAGCCAATGGAGACAGGCGAGGATGGGGGTCACGAAGTGGAGCGTAAGAGGACATGGGCCACAGAGTTCTGATTATCCTCAACCTCACCTATTCGCTTCTCCCTTTTATATATGTTAAGTTTCCTCTTAAAATGTTGATGTTGCTTGCTTCAATCATGTTTAAACACTCAACGGGCAATGAAAAGAATGAAATATAAATAATAACATGCATTTTGTTTTTGCCCTGATGGTTGCAGGTTGCGCAGACTGCCCTTACTTCGCTAAATCAGAATTTGTTGCAGATTATCTTTCGAAAAACTTGCCAAACTTCAAAATCCATAAAATTGTGCAACACCCTGATGATTGGAAGGTCAGTTCAGTCTGGAAAGCATTCTACTACTTAAGAAATAACAACAACAAAATTACACTTGTATAGCGTCTTTCTCGTCAGGAGAATGTCCCAATGCGCTGGACAGTCACTGCTTCCGACCCGAGCTGAGGATGGGGCTGGTGGGGGGGAAGGGAAAGGAGGATTAGGAGTTGCCAATGGGTCCATCGAAGAGGAGAGTCATGAGGTGAGACTTGAAGGAGGCCAGGGAGATGGCGAGGCGGAGGGACTGCGGAATGGAGTTCCATAGATTGGGGGCAGTGGCTAAAGGCTTGCCCACCAATGGTGGGGTGGGTGGGTCGAGGGACGTGGAGCAGGCCAGAGCCTGCTAAGCGGGGTGGGTGGGCAGATTGGTAAGGGGATAGGAGGTCACGGATGGAAGGTGGGGCGAGGTTGTGGTGGGCTTTAAATGTGAGCCCAGGATCTTGAATTGGGAAGGAGTAGATCGGCTTACATACAGACCTATATTTGTGATTTGTTGAAGAAGAGGTATTGGAGGTATTGTAAGACAGGATATACAGAGACAAAACAAGCTGAGTAGTGTGGAGGCTAGGTCAAAGCTTTCAAACAAGGTGTCTATTCATATTCTAGGAAATCAATGTGAAGCAAATACCTGCTGCTATTATGATGTTTAAAAGCGAGACAGATAAGTACTTTGGAAGAAAGGATATTAAAAATTATGAAAATACTGAGAGGAAGGACTGTTTGATGGATATCTGGAAGTATGACATCAACCGGGCTGATGTGCCCATGATCTTGTGACCTGATTGAAGGATGACTGCTTGATGCTTGTTGCATAAAGTATTGGTTTAAAGCTAAATTGGAATTGGGCAATGAGAAGCAAGCAGGAAGCATAAAAGGATTCCAGGATAAGTACTGGTCAGAGTGTTGATATGGTTGAAATAAAGGAGTTGTTGAAGTTAAACTATGCTATGTATTGACAAATATACAATGGTGAAGCAGGCAGTAGAGAGTGAGGAAGTTATGAAGATGTGAGCACTAAAAGATCAATGTTCAGCACTGTGTTCTGTACAACCCAGTCCCCTGGCAAGAAATGACATTATTTGACTTGCAACAAAGTACAGTACTGTGCACAAACTGCACTTATTTGTGTTTCAACAGCAATGGCTTTACAATACATGTGTGCAGAATGGTTGGAAGCACAAGAGCTCCCCTATTGTGTGGCGAGAGTTGGTGGACCGTGGAGGAAAGGGAATACTGCTGGGTGGATTTAATGATTTTCTGGATTATGCCCAGGTAATAATAATTCAGTAATAGTAATATAACAATCCATGCATTATATATTGCACCTTATCACATTGCTGAGATGACTCACAGTGCCTCACAAAATTTACTGTAAAGTTAATTGACTGTATATTTTGTGGGTAAAATATAGGTACGGTACAACAAATATACCTTAACATGGGGCGGACATCTCCAAATTGGAAACACATTGCAAAATGTATCTAATACTTTTTGTCTACCTAAGGAGAGTTTTCCAATTTAGAGATTACAACCTTAGTGGAGACTTGGAAGATTATTGATAAAGGATCCAGTCTTATCCTTGATTCTAGTTTTATTTGTGAACCTACAATGCAAACCTTAAAGCAGGGGAAACCAATTCCAAAAGATCCCTGTTATTAGATTTATTAAGATTGCTTCTCCAAGATTAAATACATACTAATTATAATCTTTGCATTTGATTTAATAATAATATATTATTATATTACAAATGCATAATCTTTGCATTTGATTTAGTGTCTTTCATGTTGGGAAGATGCCTCAAAGCACTTGATAGGACATATTGGATTGTAATCAGTGTGGATGTATATTTTGTTGTGAATGTGGCAGCCAAATTACGCTCAAAGTCCCACAACCATGAATTGAATAACCATTTTATTTGGTTTATATCTTAGTATAAATAATATTAAAAATCATTACATTTGACATAGCACTTAAAATGTTGAAATATCACAAAGTACTTCACAGATTATTGCCGTCAAGTATAGTGATTGTACTTGTTGAGAAACCTGGGATCCTATTGATTTACAGCAAAATCCCACACACAGCCACAACTCGATGCACAATTCACAAAGTGAATGTGCCAATTAGGATGCCAATGAATGGGTATCTGTTGGCCAGATATATAAAAGCAAAAGTTGCCATGCTAAAGCCTGCATGAGCCTGCATTCTATGCCGCCACTTCAGTACAGTGCTTGGAGTTCCCTGCAATGTTGGAGGTGCGTTGTTTGGTTAGATATTAAACCAAGATCCTGTCCAGGTGAACATGGAACTATTTGAAAAGAGAAGTGAGTTTTTCCTGTTGTCCTGGTCAACAATCCTCCAGAAAACTGGTCACTCACTTCATGGCTGGTTGTGGGACATTGATATATGTGAAATGTCTGCTGCATTCAACTACAACATACACTTTACAGTTACTACACCTTACAGTATATTCCGTGAAACACTTTGAAGAGTTCACCTGATGTGACAGGTGCCACATTAAATGTAAGGATTCATTATTTGTTTGTTTGTTTAACCTACCTCTGTGACTTCCTCTATCCTCACAACAGCACCCGTTGCCTTCGCTCTACCGGTTTTGGCCTCCTCCTTATCCCCCAAATCCTCCGCTCCACCATTGGCAGCCATGCCTTCAGCCACTATGCCCTGAGGCTCTGGAACTTCCTTCCTTAATCCCTTCGCCTCAATCCCTTCTCTTCCTATTTTCAGGTCTTCGCTAAAGAGCTTTTCGATGTGCTTTTGGTCACTTTTTTCCGCCTCCTTCTGGCTCGGCCCCGGGATCCATGAGATGCCGCCCGGTGTGGAGGGCACTATATAAATCCTAGTTGTAGTTGTTGAGAGGACACGAACTGCAGAATTCTGGGTGATTTGCAGCTTTTGAAGGGAAGAGCCCGGTAGGCCAACGAGGAGTGAGTTTCCATAGTCGAACCTTGATGTGACGTGGTTGTTTTACTTACAGGGTTATTATGGGCTGACTGCTGATATGAATACTGAACGCATGTTAAGCACTGCAGAGGAGAATCTAAACACTAAAGAAGAGTTGATGGAAGAAGAGAAGTATTACAAGAGTCTGTTTAAACCATATGAAATTTGGATTACAGGGTAAGAGTGGGATATCTTTCTTCATAGTCTACTGTTTGACTAGAAGTAATTCCCGCCATTACACTATTCTCTTAGTCTTCGGCTTTATAAATAGGGGTATAGAGTACAAAAGTCAGGAAGTGCTGACTAACCTCTATAGGACTTTGGTGAGGCCTCAGCTGGAATACTGTGTTCAATTCTGGTCACCACACTACAGAAAGGATGTGAAGGCATTGGAAAGGGTACAACGAAGATTTACTAGGATGGTGCCAGGATTGAGGGACTTCAGCTATGAGGAGAGGCTAGATAGGCTAGGGTTATTCTCTCTGGAGCAGAGAAGATTGAGGGGAGACCTAATAGAGGTTTATAAGATCATGAGGGGTTTCGACAGGGCAAATAGAGAAAAACTATTTCCACTCGTGGGTGAATCTGTGACTCGTGGTCACAGATTTAAAATAGTTTCAAGGCGAAGTAGAGGGGAGCTGAGGAGAAATTTTTTCACTCAGCGAGTTGTTCGAATCTGGAATGCATTGCCTAAAAAGGTGGTGGAGGCTGATTCGATAACAACTTTTAAAAGGGAATTAGATCTTTATTTAATTAAAGAACGGGTCTATTAGGCTATGGGGAGCGGGCAGGGCAGTGGGATTGAATCGCTCTTTTCAAAGAGCCGGCACAGACTAGATGGGCCGAATGGCCTCCTTTTGTGCCGTAAAATTCTATGATTCTATGATTCTATGATTCTCTGGTACATTGGTTTCTCATCATTATTACTGTTTGACTGATTCCCAAATGCCTAGCACCTTCTTATTTCTTTTATCTCCTCATATGTAACTCCTCTACCCCCTCCACCCCTCCCCCAGGGAATGTAAGAATGTTGCACATCCCCCATTCCTACGGTGCCACAATTGAAGGCTGAGTCTTCAGTCATTATGCCCCTGAACTCTGCCTCTATTCCTTCGCCTCACCCCTCTTCATCTGTCTTCAAATCCCACCTTAAAAACCTACCTGTAGCTCAATGGTTAGAGCACTCACCTTTCAAGCGTGAGACCTATGTTCGAATCCAGACAGATCAGGGTGAAACCTTGGGCAAGTTTCCTTACTCCACACGCCTAATAATAATCTGTCCAAAAAAAACCACAATAATAAAAATCAGTCATTTTCAATCCACGACTATTTGTGGGACAGTGCTGTGTGTAATTGGCTGCCGCGTTTCGCCCACAAATATACAGTCAATTCACTTTACAGTATATTCTGTGGAGCGCTTTGCGATGTCGATAAGATGTGAAAAGCGCTATATCAAATGCAAGGATTGTTATTATTACCTCTCTGGTCACCCGCATTAAATGGGAATTCACTTTGTTGCAGTTCTTTTACGTGGTGTACTTTGTCTCCTTTTAGAGCATTAGATCCTGCTGTGATAAATGTGATACCTACCTTAGTAAGTGGGAAACTTCTTGGTGAGGAAACCGACATCAGTATACATCTGTTGGATATCAATGACCCAGGGACTAAATTAAATGGCTTTGGTATGGAGCTTAGTGATATGGCCTGGCCGCTGCTCCGTAAAATTACAATACATTTGCAACTCAAAGAAGCTTTTGCCAATGCAGAACTCGTCATCATTCTTGATGATATTGATAAGGACAGCAGACAGCCTATTGAAGAGCGCCACGAGGAGCTGGCTGAGCGCTGCAAATACTACGGCCGTCTGATCGAAAGGTCTGCAAAGCCCAATGTGCGGGTGCTTGTGGCTGGTAACTCCATTGTGAATCTTAAAACCTACTTCATCATGCAGAATGCACCATCTGTCCCACGTTATAATTTTGTTGCAATCACATCTCGGCAGGAGGGAGAAGCCAAGGCACTGTTGGCCAAGAAACTGAATGTGACTCCATTAGGTGTGTATTTCTCTCAATCACTCAACTATTTCTCCACAGTCTGTCTTTAACACATTAGTATTGCGAGTTTGAAGGTTAAGGAAGTAGATATTTACTAATTCCCTGCTCTTTGGAACATCCTCTCAAAATCTTTCTCCTAGCTCCCTCTTTCATTTCCTTCAGAATTCTTGTGAACGAAACAAAACTATATTTGACCGTGCTTTCGTCAACAAAATACATCCTGGAAGCACTTTGATTTGTTAAGGTGCTATTTCAAATGTGGGGATTATTTTTATGTTAGTTACCTTTCCCTTAACCCAATCCCCCATCCCCTCGCCACTCCCCCCAACTTTCCCATCCTGCTCCTTCTTAAGTGGAGGAATTTCAATTAACAGAACTATTTTCAGGTTTGTTTATTGACGTGAAAGACGCTCTATGAATGCAATTTTGATGTTGTTGTTGATAGCAAAATAATAATAAACCTTTTTTATAATAATAATAATAAACCCCCTTATCCTCTTTCCCCATTTCTCCCCTGGCCCCACTTCCACGACTGTTTGTGGGACAATGTTGTGCGCAATTTGGCGTTTCTCCTACAAATATACAGTCAATTTTCCTACTTTCCTTCCCCCAACCACGACCACCCCCCACCCCCCCGCTCTGGTCCCTACCTCTTTTCCCCCTTTTCTTCTCTCTTGTCTTCTCCCCTCCACCCCTGCTCTGGTTCCAACCTTGGGACGTTGTCGTATTCTGTGAAGCACTTTGAGACGTTGTTAAGATGTGGAAAGCGCTATATAAATGTAAGGATTATTATTATTATTATTTTCCTCTATTGCTCTTTGCAGATATTACCAATATAACCATTTGGGGAAATGTAAGTAGAACTGTCTTCATTGATTTGAATAGAGCACGTGTCCATCGATTCGAGAGTGCTACTTGGGGACCATCTGCCTTCTCGCGTCCTGTTCTGGAAGTACTGCATGACCGGTATGCTTCAGACAGAGCATGCTGGATATCAGTTGGCTTGCACAATAAGTTACACCCAATCTTAGAAAGCGTGTAATATTTCATGTTTTAAAAGAAATGCCATTTTGTTAATTTGGTTGCACTTTTCCGCAAAACCTTGTGCTTTTCCCCATATTTTGGAGAAGGGCATTACAGTAACTGCTTTCTTTCTAGGCCTCTGCCAGTCCCATTATGTAACTAGCTGTTTAACAATGTTCCAGGTTAACAGTTTGGCTTATCTTCAGGCCTTTATCCATGGAGAAGAACTGATCCCATACTGGAAGCCTCCCCTTGCAGGGCCAGGCAGAAGTCAGAAATATGATGTGTGAAGAAATGTATGAATCTGACTGCATTGTAGCACTGCACTAGGATGCTACTTCAGTTTGTTTATAATATGATTACCATCATAAGTTTAAATTGCTATATCAGTGGGTGCCTTCAGTCATTTACAACTTCAGACATTTACAACGATGTGCCAGGAATCAACAAACACAACAGGATTGGGCACCGAGCAAGGGAGAACAAGGGGAGAGAACAGAAGTGGATAGAGGGAGGGAGAGGGAGAGGGAGAAATGAGGGTCTTGGGGGGAAGAGAGGGAGGGAGGAGGGGAGAGGGAGGGGCGGGAGAGAGGAAGGGACGGGGATAGAGAGTGAGGGAGGAGGGAGAGAGAGGGGAGAGAGAGAGAGAAAGGAACTGGGAGATAGGAAAGGGGCGGAGAGAGGGAAGGGGGAAAAAGAGGAGTGGGAGAAAAGAGAGAGACGAGAGAGGTGGAGAGAGAGGATGGGAGAGAGGGGAGGATGGGAAAGAGAAGCAATTGATAAACTCCCATAATAACTGGAATTAGTTGACATCAAAGTAGCATTCCTGTAAGTCAGTTTAACCATTTTTGATGAATTACTGGAACTGCAATTTGTGGTTTAATTGTTATTAGCAACTCTTCTGGTGAATTGGTGCATTTCATGAGATATTTAATAACCACCCGTGTGACGGAATGAATCTCCAGGTAGTAAATGGGCTGTAACTTAGTTGTTAATTCGTCACTTGTGAAATGTCCAAACAGCCTCTTTGTTGGCAGCAGACTATCACATCACAAGAACCAAATAGACTGACAGATAAATACATCTTTGGACTTAGTAGAGTGCATCATCTGGTTTATTTCCTCTCCCTCTCTTTGATGACAGTCAATGGATCGAGAAGGAATTCCTGCCAATGTTATATAAACACCGATCAATAATTGAAAGACTATATAAACATTCCATTGGTATTTCCACTGCCTGTCAAATAGTCAATGTGTTAAATTCCTGGTACCATGACTCTCCGCCAGGGGAAATTTTATCGCTGGGGGTGATCAGTGAAGGTGAGCAATTTATATAAACTTCAATAGCTGTTTCAGTTAGTTGGACAAAAAGCACACCATGCTCTGATTGTGTATTACTCTTTATCTGAATCTGTCTCCAAACCCCACTCTCCCATTTCCCAGGATACAGGTCTGTTCTCAGCACAAAATAAATGGAGTGAGTTATTTAAATGGCTTGCAGGTTATCCACATGATTTTATTTTTCCATCCAGCTCGCAGGAGGAAATGCAAAGGGTCAGTTTGGATTTAGTCATTGCACCTTTTGGTAACTTGCTTCTAACATGGTTACAGTTTGGCCGGTCCGTTTGCTTCCCGCATATCAGCCCGGTCTTGTGATAAAATGGCAGACTTTTGAATATTAAGTCACCACTGATGTCATTTCTTGCTCACTGCATTACATGCTTCCTGTGCTAAAAAAGCTTCAATTGTAGGTTTTCATGTTGTTCGGGATGGCATGGAGGGGGCACACACGGGACACTTTAGTTTGGTCAAAGGAACCTGGCTCTCTTGCTCCCTTCTAGGAAATGACATACCTTTTATATGTTTAATGCTACAAACTGAGGCAGGTGAAGTGTCATTTAGTGAGAAGAGCCCATTGTAACATTTGCCTCTGGATTCTATGGCAGGTCAGTTTGGTATTCTCCCGGATGTGATTTTCTCCATGCCGGTCCGATTCTGCAGTGGTAAATGGGTGGTGCAGACACAGATTAAACTCGATGAGGAGAGCCACGTGAAGCTGAATACGATTGCCACAGAGCTGATACTGGTAAATTCTTGTCAGTAGATATTTGTTTTAAAACTGTTCGTACTGCTTTTAGCTGGACTGTATTGTCCATTCAGCATCTGATCGTGGACTCCTCAGCACAATTGTTACTGTATAGCTGCTACATACAGTCACTTCAGTTGTAGAGAAAAACACTTTGAGGTGTTTCAACATCTGTAAAATATGCACTCCCTGGCCCTGCTTATACCTCTGATCCTCTACCCTAGAAGTACTAGCTTTCTTTGCTCCACTGTATGCCATGGATTTGTAGTCTGCTTCTACAAAGAACTCTTAGCTCTGCTATAAACCAGCAATACAAGACTGCACAGGTGAAGCAAGCTGTGAGAGAATCATAGTCAGTCCACTTCACAATATATCCTGTAAAGCATGCTGTAAAGGAATGTTCTCCCAACATGAAAGATGCAGTAGAAAATGCAAGGATTATTATTATATTATTAGTATTTGGGCTCCACAACTCTAGTTACCCATCTAAAGAGTAGTTCAGTGGTTAGACCACTTGCCTCGGAAGTGAGAGAACTGGTTAAATTTCTGGGCATAACCTTAATCCACGCTCCTGAAAATAATCCCTTAAAATGAAAAAACAAGAAAAACAAATTGTCACTTCAATCCATGACTCTTTGTGGTTCACTGCTGTGTGCAATTGGCTGCTATGTTTTGTCCACAAATATACAGTCAATTTCACTTTACAGTATATTCTGTAAAGCGCTTTGCAACGTCTGGAGGACATGAAAAGAGCTATATGAAATGCAAAGATTATCATAAAGTTTCAATTGTCTTGTCTTCTGCATTGGGCACCTTGCTGCCGTCATCCTCTGTGTGTTGTACAGGCAAGCCCGTTCTCGTATTTGTCCGGTTAATCTAACTTTGTTTGTATTTCTAATTTTGTTTTCTGTTTTTTATTTTTGAATTGCTGCAACAGGAGAAGAAGTTAATCTACATTCCCCCATCACCACCTCCAGTAGAAAGCAAAATGCTTCTCCAAAATGTGGTATTGGAAAATGAGGAATCGGTTCCAGTAGATACTTTGGATCAAGAACTTCCAATGGAAGACAAGGAATCGACTCAGTCACTTTTAGTGGATCAAGATCTACCATTGGAAATTGAGGAATCCATTCCCTTAGTCACAGAAGAGGAACAGCCTCTGTCAGAAAATGAGGAATTTATTCCCCAAATTGCAGAGGAGGAGGAAACTACATGGGAAACTGAGGCATCCATTCCCATCGTCACAGAAGCAGAACAACAACAACAACAAAAGGAACAATCTCCTTTGGAAGATGAATCAGTTCCGATTGACGATAAGGAATAACAGTAACTAGAGATGTAGATATTATTGTTATATTGTTGGGTCACACACCATAGAATGATAGAAATTTAAAGCACATAATGGATGCTATTTGTCCCATTGAATCTGCACCAGCTCTCAGAGCAAGGTGTTCTTTCAATCGCACTGCCTTATCCCCATTGCAAGAATGACAACAACAAAATTACATTTGTATATTATTACACCTTCATATCATAAAATATATGAAGTTAGGAAAATCAGAGGAATCAGTTTTCCTTTAAGTCACTTTTCCCATAGTAAACCCCTACATAGCAAGAGACGTGGCATATCTAAATAAGAGATGAAAAGGAAAGTGCATAATGATCACACCCATCTTTTGACTCGGGATCTACAAGAACACAACCCCAATACAAGTTCACTTCAAGGCAAAGAAAGTTAGATCCAAAATACTTCTGCCTCCACCCACCACATAGCAAACCACTCTGACCTTCAAATGTGTAACACTATCTCCTAAATGCATTAAACTGTGCCAAACACCTAATGAAGTATTAATGAATGCTCTTATAAATAATGTGCAAACAAACTGTGCAACACTACCAATGTAATACACTGAAAAAAACTTCACAGGGCAGGAAAATGGGCTCTAAAGTTGAATAAATTTGCTACCGCATAGGCTTTCACTACAATGGGTACTGAACCTGGTCTATACTGCATAGTTCTAGTTTACTCAGATGATGTTTTCAGTGTTCCCATTGTTGAAAAGTACCCCCACCCCGGACACAGTCACAAAAAAAATCCTATAGGAATAGCATATACCATATGGATGGTGACTTGTTGCAATAGTTTATAATGAAATACTTCAAACTCACCAATATCTTTGGATCAGGAGTAGATTAAGACTGTTTTAACCAGAGTCGTGTTCTTTGTTTCTTATTGCAGGAATGAAGTTTGTTTATTGACCTACAACTCCTCAAATTGTGGTGCAACATACACTGGGAAGAAATGTGTTCCTTCATCAATGAACACTTTTAATAACTGAGTCATGCCATCAGATCTCTTTTGAGAAAAATCACAGAGACATTTTAAGCATCCTTTTTTTTTCTTTTCTATTCCAGTTGGCATTGTGTGTGTGTTTTTGGGTGGGGGGTGGGGGGGTTGCTTTTTAACAGTGGAAATGTGGAGAACATCATCTGAGTAGTAGCTTTGAGCAGCTCCTCTGACCTCAAAATTGTGCCAGGGTTGATTTAAGATTGTTGACATATCTGCTAAAAAAAATGTAATCGACACTGTCATGGCAAAAACAATTTTAGAAAAATGGCCAACAGAACCCTTCATAATTATTATTTTCAAAGGAATTTTTAGAAAGTATTCTAACAGTGAGGGTGATAATCCCACTTTCAATAAACCTTTGGCATCAAGACTCTTTCAGAAAACCAATCCAGATTTCCCAACCAGTTAGGTTATTGATTTGTGCTCATATTATATTTGTCGGTATATTTGTCTCTTGGTTATAATAAAAATTTTGTAAAAATGCAAAAATGACTGCTATGTATTTCTGACTGCCGAGTTATCACCAGTGCAGAATGAACACAGGAGCTTTAGCCAGAAACGTGAGCAACAACCACAAAAAGATCATTAATACAAGTCAAGCAACGCTGCGCAAAATTACAATGAAGATAAAATGATACACAAACATTGTACTTACTGTGGATAAAGTAATGGGGGTAATTCTGGCTCAGCACTGACCGTAGCACTCTTGTCTCAAGCAAGAATGTGAGTTCAAGACCAACAACAAGATTGTGAGCTCACAGTATAGGCTAAAACCCCAATGAAGTGCTGGGGGGCAGTGTTATAATTATTGCAGGTGCCATCCTTCAGATGAGATGTTATACCAAGGTCCTAGCTGCCCATTCAGATGAACATTTAAGGAATTCCATGATCACCCTTTTTGAAAAGAGAAGAGTTTATCCTGGTGTCCTGGCCAACAATCTCCCAGATGAAATTAGGACCCCACCAAAGCAACTATACAACTCTTACAACAGCTTTAATTTTTTTTTCTAGCATGGGTGGGGCATTTGCTTGACAATTCTGCCTTTCACATAACATATTGAGTTTCTGCTCAGAGCTCTTGGCTGCAGATTGATAGCTCCCTGGAGGGAGCGCCTAATTGGCAGCGTAGCTCCAACGTGTTTCCGCGGCAACCAGGGAATAATATGGCCATTTTCACATCCACAATTGGCTACTTTTAACCCACTTCTAATGTCTTAACATGTTATCCAATTTTATTCCATAAAGGGAAAATCTGAATCGCATCCTCTAAACCCCGGCTGTTTGTTTTCCAGCAAGCTCGGGTTACGAGTCGAATTATTGAGGGCGAGTTTTCTGTCTCAACCGAGCAACTGGATCCGCTTCAAAAAGGACTCGACCTAACGGGTGTCTCATGTGGGTGGGGGTGGGTGGAGGGATTCAACTCTGTGGGTTAAAACCAGACGGGTTAGAAAGTAAATTTTAATTTATGTTCAAAAGGGGATGAAAAAGATATGCAGAAAAGACCGCAGAGAAACCCAGGTCTAATGTACGGTAAGTCCTCTTCTCTATTCAGACACGATAGTTGCCGTGAGGCTGACAAATAGAGTTTGTTTGGTAATCAATACTATAGAGACTTGCTCTGTTCATTTTTTTCAAAACAAAATAAAGAAGTGTAAAACCGTATACTAAAATGACAATTAATAATAATACTTTCATTTGATACACTTCAGCATGATGTCCCAAAGCGCTTCACAAAATTTCCTTCAAGTGCAGTAACTGTGTTTTGTGGTCGAATGAGGTTCCTTTAAAACAACATAATTTAATAGCGCACAGATCTTGAGGAGAAACTACAGTGATCAGAATGACTCAACTCGATTAAGAGGTTTATACCTTTGTTACACTGGAATATTCAGGCATTGCTGTGCTCATCAATACAGTAACTCTCCCTCCACCCAGTATCTCCGCCCCGACCCAGAACCAGCTCCTGACTGACTCCTGACTTGGCATCAAGCCCTAATAGCTATAGCTCTATTAGATTTGGTAGCCATCATTATAAAGACATGCATTGAATGAATTTGTGTTCTTTAATGTTACATGTATGGTTTTTCTTAGGAAAAAGAAATGGACTGTGGATGAGAGCTGTCCATAAAAATGAAATGCCTTTTTATGTTAAGTAAGTGAATCCATTTCTATCTTTCGTGTTATCAATATTTGTATCTACTTTTCATTATAGCTTCTGGATCCAGCTATTTCTGAAGCGTTGTACATTTCCCCACAAAACACTTAATAAAACAATTCATGTAAAGTGCTTTGAGAAGTTTCGACATAATAAGGCACCATTAAAGTCCAAGCTCTTTTTACCCCGATTCTGCGCACCAGAAATGGATTTCCTCCAATGTCTGTCGCGATCGAAGTTTTTAAAAAAATTACCACAGTTGTATTCAAATCAGCTATTTCTCCACCGCTTGTTTCCACAGTACCTTCAATCCTTGGACCCGCTGGGAGCACCCGACAAAGTTTGATCCTGAAACAATGGGTATGATTCCATCAGTGTCTGTAGCTGTGCCTCAGTCTGTTAGGCTAGAATTCAGGCTTTTGCTTGTTTTCAATGAGGCTGCACATTTTATAGTTCACCTTTTGACTTTGCACTTGTTGAATTCATTTACTTTTTGGGAAGATCAGTCCAATGCACATTTCTGTTACCGCTTCCAACTTTTGAGTGTTCAATAAGTCCAGCTGGGACAGCATCCCACAAACAGTCGTGGATTGAAAATGACCAATTTGATTATTGTGTTTTGTTTTGGAGGGATTATTTTTAGACGTGTGGAGTAAGGAAATTTGCCCAAGGTTTCGCCCTGATCTGCCTGGATTTGAACACACGACTCACGCTTGCTTGTAAGGCGGGTGCTCTAACCGCTGAGCTGCAGGACATCATTAAAGTTACAATGTGTAATGGATCATTGTCTTCATTATGTGGTGTGGCTGCCACATAATGTAGCATTCAAATCAATTGTCAGATGATACGTTGACCACATCTGAATGCCCATCTAGATCCTGGCCCTCTGATGGGCAGGATGCCAGATGTTCCCTATCATCCAATGGCATTTTGAGAGGAATGTGCCAGCCAAAGTGGCACCTATATATTCTATGCGAGTACAATGTCCATAATAAGGAGAACAAATGACTTTCCGCTCCTTGTACCCAGTGGGCTCTAATAAGTGATGGTGTCCAATAGGAATTTTCAATAATATTTAAGATTAATGGAGCAATTCAGAAGAGTGTGTTCCTCTTTTGGGGTGTGGGGGGTCAGAGTTTTACTCTTGTCTAATTCCCTGAACATTATGCTTCCCTTTGCTTGCTCCAGAGGCTCTCAATCAGGTCCAGCACACGGTCTATAGGACTGCTCTGAAGCTGCGTGAGGTACAGAAGCTCTGTCAATGTGAGTATGTGAATGTGAATGCTGAGTGCTAACCACATGTGCCATCCTTTGGATGCCACATTAAACTGAGGTCTCGTCAGCATTGAGTTGCAATTTAAAATTCCAAGGCACTATTCAAAAAGAGAAGGAAATATTTCTCTCCCGAAGGTACTGGCCAACAGTACTCCATGGCTGTTTGTAGGACATTACTGTGACCAATTCAGGCAGCATCTATGGAGAAAGGAAAAGTGAGTCAACTTTTCGGGTCCACGATCTTTTGTCAGAGAAGTAGTAGGTTCGGGTGTCATGAGGTGAATGAGGGAGGAGAGGTGGTGGAGGAGCATGATGTGATTAACTGTGTTGAACATGGCGGAGAGGTCCAAGAGAACCAGGTGGCAGAGGGAGCCCTGGCCAGAGAGAGAGAGGACGTCATTTGTTACTGTTAGTGCTGCTCTGTGCAGTGGCCTGGGCCAAAACTGGACTGGAGGGGATCGAGTAGGGAGTGGAGGGAGAGTTGTGAGCAAAGTTCATTTGATAGAATATGTTCAAAAACTTTGGCCAGGAAGGACAAGTTTGAGATGGGTCTGAAGTTTGTAAGGTTGGAGTGATCGAGGAAAGTTCAGAGACTCATAGAATATTACAGCATAGAAAGATTTCAGTCTTATCCTTTAGTTTTAGTTCATATTTTTATGTAGGGCCTGAGTTGGTGTTGCCTCCAAGTTCAAAACTCAATGAGAGATACAAGAGAAATGTTCACCAGCATAGGAGAGGAGACAACAGAGTATGAAAAGTTCCCCACTTGAGTGAAACTGAGTTAGGTTTGATTTCTGATCTCTGCCGAGTTATCTGAGCTCGACCTGCAGATGGCAGTGTTATAATTGGGTTAAAAAAATACTGCAGATACTGGAAATCTGCACTAATAAAGACGAAATATCAGTGAGTCTGTCTGTGTGTCCGCCCACCAAGAAAGCAATTATCGAATGACATAGAAACATTATTTAACCCTCATCAGAAAGGTCTTGCATGGGGGAGTGTCATGAGCATATTTTGGGGGAGGCATACTCAACCAACTGGTATCTCCCAATTGTATTGGGAGATCCGGGACACTCGCGGTATGCTCACTCTGAGGCTAGGGGGCTGTAAGGTGCTTAGGATGTAGATGAGGTGCTGTTCCTCGAGCTTGCATTGTGCTTCATTGGAACAGAGTAAGAGTCCATGGACAGAAAGCCACAGTGGGAGTGGGAAGGCAAACTAGTGGCCAGAGACTGAGGGTTGCACTTGCGAATGAAACAGAGGTGTTCGGCAAAGCAATCTCCCAATTGGCGTTTGGTCTCCTCAATTTGAAAGCATTGTGAGCCATGAATACAGGATACACTAGGTGAGTGGAATTACATGTAAATTGCTGTCTCACCCAGAGGGTGTTGAGGGCCCTGGAAAGTGTTATGGGAGGAGGTGAACGGGCACGAATTCCATCTCCTGCGCTCGCATGTGAAGGTACTAAGGAAAGGAGAACAGGTGTTTGTGGTGGTGAAGAATTGGACCTCTGCTCCTGTCTCCTACTGTCTCCCCTCACCTCCCCCCCCCCCCCAGCTGTGAAAGGCGTTATAAAAATATAAATCGCTGTGGCTGTGGAGTCCAGCGGGTTAAGTGGATTGTATCTCGGCAACAGTAGGGAAGAGAGGGTAAAAGGATGAGAATGTCTCACAGACAATGTCTCTTCCTACATGCGTTTGTTCTTGTTCCCTTTAACCGCAGTGCACTTGGTAGATCTGTCATTGATCGGGGATATCCTGAAGAGACGAAGGCCTCAGCTGGAAGCGAATGGTATGTGTTCAGTGCAGGAGCTGGCAGACATGCTGAAGTTACTGTTCGATGCTGCCAGGCGGGAGGAGCCCGGTCAGCTGGAGTCAGTGGGCCCACAACTCACTCTAAATCTCCTCCTCAATATGTTTGACAAGTGAGTGTCTACTCTAGTGACAAAATTACAGCATATCCCTCTCCCTCCCACCCTCACCTCACCATGCACCATTCTCTTCTCAGTTTTGAATCATTAGTGTCAATTTCTTAACATGCTGACCTTAAGTTTGTAATTACAGATAAATTGCTACCCTTTGAATTATCACGCGTTTCATGTCAGGAGAATGTTCTCAAAGTTTCTCACAGGATTTACGATAAAAATGTAGTGACTGATTAATTGGTCAGAGGAAGTGACACTAATGTGATGTTCTAGAGATGATGCTTTGTTCTGTCACACAGTAATGGTTCATTTTATTTTCTGAC
Organism: Hydrolagus colliei; assembly: GCA_035084275.1. NCBI lineage: Eukaryota > Metazoa > Chordata > Chondrichthyes > Chimaeriformes > Chimaeridae > Hydrolagus > Hydrolagus colliei. The sequence goes on along the minus strand of CM068747.1, from coordinate 5,724,333 downwards.
AGGAACAGAACTGGTTCCATTCAGTTCAGATCTGTAGCCACCGTCCTCGTCACTCTCTCAGCTGATAAGCTTTCCACAAAATACAGAGGTGAGAACCACCCCTGGGAGGGTGGACTGTGATTCAATCCATCTCTTAGTCCAATCCTTGCAAAAGGAGATACCTCCTATCAACAACACCAGCTTGCATTCATATTTTGGGCTTCACGCAGGATAGCGTCTTGGAAAGCTGTCTGCTGGCGGGGTTAGGGGGGTGCGGTGACAGGCAGCACGGCCCCGGATCAGGGGATGGGATTCAGGGGATGTGCAGTTAATAAATAAAAGTTATTTGTGAAACTTCATAGGAACACCCAGGCGTGTACTGGATTGGAAAAGACCATTTTGGTGCCATTTTGCCACGGTTCCACTTTTCTCCTACATTCAGCTCTTTCCCCAACCAATAAAACGGGCAGAAATATAGGTGTAAATGCAAATGTTTCACCACTATTTGAGATGGATTCATTAACATCATTATAAAACACATGGATTTATTTGGGTCTCTGCACTTGCTGTAGTGAATTTACAAGATCACAAGGTTGGTTTGGATGAAAAAAAGCCCTTCGATCTTATTGATCTCATCTTTCTAAAGCAACCAGCCTACTGTCTAGTTGTATCTGATAGTCTTGTTCTGAGTTTACTTATCACTGCTGGAGGCTAATTGTTATTCTTCTCTGTTCAGTATGTTCTACAATTTATTGCTATTTACCACCTCAGTGTAAAATCAAATTACACCTTGAAACTGCATTATGGTTTTCGCTGTGAATTAGAACCCGCGTGTTCACGTCGTGCACACATTGACAATTCATAACTTTAGACACTGCAGATCCCATGGCTATAGGGCAGTAGGTTGAAAGGCAAGAAGAATCATTCATCACAGGGCTGGGACAAACGTGGGCATATTTTTAGGAGGAATAAACTGGGCTGAGAATAGGTAAATCTCTAGAGTCAGTAAAGGGCAGGAGTAATTCATCTGTCGAGGGCTGGGCCATAGGGATTAGAGAAGGTGTTTCACAAGCTCACTAGAAAAGTATCCTGAACTGCGTTTCATCCTGTGCTGAAAATGTCCTTGTTTCTATGATAAATTGTGATGTCGTTGTTCTGACACCTGCAGTTAATCTATATTGCTGCTGAAAATGCTGCTAAGTTTTTGGCAATTAAAAGGTACCTTTATGACCCCGCGTGTGGTCATCTCTCCCATCCCCTGCCTCCCATGGCTCCCTCAACCAGCTCGGATGCCCAGCCAGGAGTGTCAAGTGCTTGAGACATCCTTCCAACATGGAAGACACTACAAATTGTATTGCATTGTAATCACTTTAAGCAAATAGGAAATTGACACACCCCAAACTCCCAATACAAGCAGTTCAGAACAGAAAAAACTGATTTAAAACATTGCTCTTTTTTTTTCTCCGTTCTGTGTTTTACCTCCTTTTGCTTACCCATTATCCTTGTCTTTACTTTGTTTTCCTGATCAGGGAGTGGGAAGACCAGAGCTTTCTGGGTTTTAGTTATTTTGTGTTTAGCTCTGTTTCAGCTGGTGGCTCAGTGGTCGGCTCTAAGCAGCAGTCACCGTGCGGGTGGCAGTAATGTGACTCGAAGCGCCCTGAGAATGCTATTACACGACCTGCAGCAGGTACGTTCTTCAGGAAAGACAGTGTGACTAGAACTTGGTGGAGTGCCAACACCAGTCGGGTGTTGAGAAGGCTTAAAGTGGGAGAAGCGTGTCCAAACCCCTACTTGCCAAATGCTTGCATCTCTCTGCCAGTGGATGAATGGCAGAGCATGTGTGCACAAGCTGTTTTTTTAGATGGAACTTGACCACAGAGACTTCTGGATTTAACAGCGGAAACTAGTGAAAGAAAGAAATCGCCTAACTCTTGTCAAGCTTTTTGTGACGCCCTTGCAATGTGAAAGGCACTTGTATTTTACCTTCCCCCCTGCCCACCTCTTTAATATCACGGCATTAAACTCCACCACTGTGAAGCACTCCGAGATGTTGCCTACGTGAAGACCACTATATAAATGTTGTTATTATATTGTATTGCATTATAGCCTGTGTGATTTCAGATACCTGCAGCAGTGTGTGAAGGCAAGGCCTTTGACCAACTGGAGAATGCCATACAGAGCTGCTTTCAGGGGGTGAGTGGAGCAGAGCCAGCTGTATTGTTACTTTAAGGACATTGAGCACAATTGTCATAGTTAGTAAGTGTACTGCCCACAGCACCATTGATTCCAGGCCATTCCTCCCAGGCTCCCAGATCTCAAGTTCAGAGGTTTTTAGTTAACGGATCTCAGCAGCTTGGGGCCACAATGCTAGGAGAGATAGAAACAGGACTAAGCCATTGAGCCCTTTGAGCTTGTTCCACCATTCCTCAAGATCATGGCTGATCTGTATCTCAAGTTCAGTTACCTGCCCTTGCCATGTAACCCTTAATACCCTGAACTAACAGGTAAATCAGCCAGAGCTCCTATCAAATGCAAGGATTATTATTATTACACCAGGCTTTTGAGTAAGGATTTCTGATTCACTCTGCATAAATGAAGTTGTGTTGATTGTTGTTGGTCCAAACTCTTCAGTTGTCGTTCGAGGACATCTTTGGGTTCAACTGCACCCATGGTGAAATAGCTTAAAATTCACTGTGTAACCTGGCACAGGACTAATAGAGAATGCATGCAAACTATACTACCGCAGAAGCAAAAAGTAATCAAATGCCTTCAGGAGTGGAAGATGGGAATGCGGAGGGGGATTGGAACAACAACAACAACAACAACAACAATAACAAACATGCACTCATATAGGACCCTCCACACTGGGTAGCATCTCAGAGCGCTTGACAGAAGTGCTCAACTGACTCCAAGCCAGGGGAGTGGGGCGGGAGAAGAGGCCTTTGGTTTGGGTCAATATTCGGGTTGCAGAGTTCTAAATCGGATCTTTTGAATGGTGGAGATGAGGAGACCACCAAGGAGTGCATTGGAGTAATTCAAGCGGGAGGACGAATGCATGCACGAGGGTTTGGGCTGTATTTGGGCCAAGGTAGTGTCGGAGGCAGGCAATGTGGTGGAGGTGGAAGTAAGGGGTTGCCAAAAACAAATTAGGTTTGGTTCTTCGTACCACTGCTGTTTGTGGATAGTTTCGGCTGACGGTTAGCTGCCACACTTGTCAGGGTACACTTCACAAGTAACTCACGTGAAGAGGACCAAGACTAGAAATGAGAAGAGTTCTGAACCAATACAAATATCATAACATCTGTCAAGGAACCATGCGCGCCAGTTGCTTCTGCCAGTTTTCATTGAGCTTTGCCTCCTGGTTCATAGGTGCTGATCTCCGGGATTTCTGAGCAGATGTTTCTCAGCTGGTTACAGTCCGAGCCACAGATCTTGTCGTGGCTCCCGACACTCTACAGGGTCTCAGCCACTGAAGCAATCACTCACCAGGCAAAGTGCAGCATCTGCAAGAGGTTCCCTATCACCGGGTTCAGGTCAGCCTGATTGAGTCAGTAACACTTTTCACCTCTGAGTCAGAAAGTTGTGAATTCAAGCCCCACATTTGGACTTTAAGTTCATAGTGTAAGCTGACACTCGACGGCAATGCTGGAGGACCACTGCATAGTCAACCGTACCATCCATCAGATAAGACAATAAGCCAAGGTCTCATCTGCCTCTTCAGGATCATGTTAAAGATGATTTGAAAAAGAGCAGGGAAATTCTCCTGACCTGCTAGCTACAATCCCTTAAATAAAATTGGTCACTCACTTCATGGCCTGTTTATGGGGCATTGATGTGTACAAATAGGTTGCTGTGTTTACAAAATATTCAGTGGCAAAACTTCTCAGTAATGTTTTTGGATCCTACTGGCCTTTTAGTGAGACAGCAAAGTTGTACAGTGCCAACCTGGCTTAGTTGGTAGCGCTCTCATCAGGTTGGGTTAAGGCCCACATCAGGATGCAGTGCTGGGGGAGTGTGGAATTGTCGGAGCTGCCATTCTTTTTCATCTGCAAAATCCTATGAAGCACTTAGAGACATTCTCCCAACATGAGAAGAGTTACATCAAATGCAATAACAATTATTATGATTATTCAAAACGAAATTTTAACACAATTGTTTTAAGATTATAATACTGTAATAATATAATAATCCTTACATTTGATATAGCGCCTTAACACGTCTTCTGGGCAACTCAAAGCGCTTCACAATGAAAGTAAATAAACGACAGTACATAGAAACTGCATGTAAGTACATTTGTGGGCGAAACACGGGAGCCAATTGCACACAGCAGCATCCCACAAACAGTCATGGATTGAAGTGACCAATTTATTATTTTTGTCTTGAGGGATTATTATGAGGCGTGTGGAGTATGGAAACTTGCCCCAGGTTTTGCCTTGCTGAGAATCAAACCCAGGTATCTCGCTTACGAGGCGAGTGCTCTAACCACTGAGCTACAGGACTCCACAACGTCTCTGGTCACATAGTTCCCTTCTCCCAGCGGAGATTTTCACCAAGAGATAATAATAATATAGTAATAATAATCCTTGTGTGTGATATAGCTGCTTATCACGTCTTCAAGACTGGAGTGTTTGCATGTCAGTCACATTGTATGAATTCATTGTCTGCCTCAATCCTTCCAACTTACCCCTTCATTGTTTGTCTCCAGATCACACCCAAAGACTTTTGTCTTTGACTTACCTCCCCTTTCTTCCAGGCTTGGCGTCAGGCTCTACCAATCTTAAGTGCTCCGAGACACTACCTTGTGTGAAGGGTGCTATATAAAGGCAAATTGTTGTTGTTGTTTTGTTTCTGTTATTAATTGCAGATACCAATGTTTGAAGTGCCTGAACTACGACATTTGCCAAGTATGCTTCTTCACCGACCAAACAAGCAAGCGACATAAGAGTTCCCACCCTGTGATGGAGCACTGTACACAGGTAAAGGAAATCAGACAACCCGTGAAGTGAAGATGTCAATAACCACTTCAAGAGCGATGGAGTTTAACTGGCTCAGAGAAGATCAGCCAAACTGGTCCTCAATGATCTAAGGCAAATCTGGAGGTGCAGACATGTCCTGTAGCGTTTGAACCAAAGCCCAAACAAATAGTGACGACCCAGTTGGATGCACACTGGGTCATGTGGCCAATGATTTCCTAAGACAAATTTCTGCATGGAGTGAACACCAATCAGATTGATTGGGCTGCCTTTACCTATACAGTATTGGTCATTTCTGTGCATGCTTGTGGTTTTTCTCTGTCTCTTGAATGTAGACTTCCATGAAGGAAAACCTGAAGCTTTTCGTCCGCACCATCCGCAACAATCTGCTGACAGCTCGTTGCAAGAGGAAGGAGGCACGTCGAAGAGCAGCACTGATCACAGTGATGACTGGAGATAGATTAGCTGAGAATCGGAGCTGGTGAGTGACAACAACAACTTGCATTTATGGAATGCCATTTATGTCGGGAAGTCGTCCCAAGGCTAGTGAAGGGTTCGCACCTGAGTTGAAAGTTGGAATCAAGATAGGTGGAGGGCAAATGGGGATGGGGTGGGAGGAAGACCGAAGGCACTATTAAATGGGAAAGTTCTTGGGACGGACTTTGAAAGAAGCAACGGAGGGAGCAAAGCAATGGAACTTTGCGATGGAGTTCCAGAGGGTGGGGGCAGAACAGCTGAAGGCTTGACCGCCAGTGGTGGGGTGGGTAAAGAGGGGGACATGGAGCAGGCCAGGGCCTGCTGAGCAGAGGGAGAGGACGGGTTGGTAAGGAGGACAAGTTTGTACAGCAATACCAACTTCCATTTAAATAATAACCTTCATGTGGGTAGCATCTCTGAGCACTTAACAAAGGAGTGGTTTGAAAAGGGGTGACTCACCCACACTGGCTACCCCCATTTAATCACATCAGAGTATCCTATTGTTTGTAGGATATACCAGGAAAGTTAGAGGTTGTGGTAAAGTGGAGATCATCTGAAGTATTTTCTTAATTTGGGTATTTGACAAAAAACATTATAGACTATTTGAAAGCAAAATGTAAAATAAGATTTAAAACATATAATGCCAGGGGAAAAAATCATATAAGATAAGGCTGTATCAGAAAACTCAACCACAAAATCCACCATTTATATCATGGCCTTCATATTAAAACTTTGGTCAATGAAAAAAAAGGAAGCTTGTTCATTTGGTGGTTTGTGACCTCCCGGTAACGCAATCTTTCTGATGGATTTTGTGCTTCTCAAATTAGCGCTACATTCTCTTTTAGAATAGTAGCACAAGATTCTTATCATCCACCTCAGCAGGCAGGCAGGTCCTCTTTTTAATGTCTCGTCGAAGGGATGTCATATTCAATAATGCAGAACTCCCCCAGGACTGCACTAAAGTGTCAACTGAGACTCGAGCGTTATTATGCTGTACTACAACAACAAAATTACATTTGTATAGCACCTTTCACATCAGGTGGAAGTCCCAACTTGTGTTCGGGATCCACGAGGATGGAAGAAGGGATGGGTGGGGGGTGACCAATAGGACCCTTGAGGGTCTTGAGACAGGACTTTAAGAATGCTAGGGAGGGATTGTGAGATGGAATTCCAGAGGTTGGGGGCAGAGTGGCTGAACATTGGGGACAGTGCTGGCGGATAAGGAGAGGTTAATGATAATAATAATAATTACTATTATTCTTGCATTTGATACAGCACTTTACAGATTTTTAGCAGTCTCAAAGCGCTTCACAGAATATATGTAAAGTGAATTGACTGTATATAAGTGGGCGAAACAGTGTCCCACAAACAGTCGTCAATTGAAATTACCAATTTTGTTTTGAGGCATGTGGAATAAGGAAACTTGCCCAAGGTTTCACCCTGCCTGGAATTGAACCAAGGTCTCTCGCTGTGGAGATATGTTGGCTTGAACCCCAAACCAACCAGGATTGTGCTCTTGCTGGGCTGAATGGCCTCCTCCTGTGCTATAGGCCTCCACCTCTATGATGTCAGTTAGGAGGGGGCTAGAAAGTGGACCTGGAAGATGAGGAGAGATGTGGGGATGTGGTTGAGGGAGCAGGTGGTGAGTTTCAGTTTCAAGATGATAGCGGAGCGGGCGGAGGGAGAGATAGAGTCAAAGGTATACAGTGGGGGTGGGTAGGGCATGGATCATGAGGGAGAGGTAATGGGGGGTATATTGATAGATGGGTGGCGGCAGCTGAATGGATCCCCTCAATATTGATTCAGAAACATACACAGTAGAAACATTTGGAATAAACTTTTGCTTTGTTGTAAATCCCTTTATCTTCTCCTAACCTCCTCTCTTCTGCTTTCAGTAGTTTAGCTGCTAAAGGATTCTCTTTATGTCTCATAGTCATGTGGAAGAGCCTCCTTTGTTGCCGTCTGCTTCACATAACTTGCAGTGCAGAAGTGACGATGAACCTTGGGGTTTGGGCACTGCAGAGGGGAATGGGGCAAAAGTATCCAAAGCACAGCAGACAGATCCATCAGCTGTGGCAGAGTCTAGGCACAGGCCAGATGCAACCTTGTCCAGGACAGGCAAGGTAAGAGGCAAAACAGTTTTTTTTTCCTTGCCATTGAAGTGGAGTAACTGCGTATTTTGTAGGCAAAATGTGGCAGCCGGTTTGCGACCAGGATTGTCCTGCAAACAATTAGGCAGTGACCAATTTTATTTGAGGGGATTATTGGGAAGGATACCGAGAGAGAGGAACTCCCTTCTCTTTTTTAAATAGCACGATGAGGGATCTCTAACGTCTGCCTGAACAAAGGCAGATGGAGACTCGGTTTAAAGTTTCATCCAAAAGGACAAAGTGGCTAACAAGCAAGTTGACAATACACAATAAATGCACTTTACTGTATATCTTGCGTATCCTTTAAAGTGTCTTCTTGATGTGAAAGGTACTGTATGAACCATATAGATATCAACCAGACAGACCAACACAGGCGAACACTGTCCCGCTTCATGTCCCGCACATGACCACCCTACCCTCTCATAGGCTTTCAACCTCTGCTCTAACTACTGAGCTACAGGACTCATGTCTAGACCCCTGGTTCATCCCACTTCATAATCAGCAGTGGATGACTAAACTGTGATCCATTCTGTAGATTTCTGACTCTCTCGCTGCCTTTGTTCAAAGCACATCTCAAACCCAAATCTCAAAGTCTCTTTGACTGTACTTTGGTCACGTTCATCCTCTCCCAGCTCAAGTGATCCTCTTGGGTGCCTCGCTCTCTTTATCAAGCACTTTGGTGTGAACTGCGCTATTATAAGTATAAATTGTATTGTAGATTTTGGTGTAAATCGTTCAGGTTACAAAAAGAGTAGCAATGTAGTAGTGTCCTGTATTGAAGAGAAGTTATGGACAACCCTGTGGAAAACAATCTCTTCTGGCGGCCTTTACAAAAGAGGCTTTTTACACAGGCTGAGTCTCCATCTGCGCCAATGGCGACTTGTAAGAATGAACATGTTCTAATTATTTTCCCCTCCGTCTTCCAGGCAACTTATCTGATCTGTGCTTGATCTCTGAAGGTAAAGCTGTCATTTCATCCTTCTTTCCCTCTCTCTATCCAGGCCAATAAGAACAGCAAGTGTGATGCTCCCATGAGAACAGAGCTACGAGACACAACGGCAATAATCGGGCAGCTACAGCAAGAGAAGTGGTGAGGCTGCCTGCTCTCTGCTGACCTTTAGTACCTCCTATACTAACCCTTAGAGCGACCTTTCTTATAACTTCCACTAAAGCATCCCCTGCAGTTACGAGTCTATTACAAAACCCACTATACTTTCATTTGGATTTACCTTCCCCTTTAACATCCACAACAGTATCTTCGACAGTTACCATCCACTACAACATCTACTGTACTGTCATCTGGAGTTACTTCTACTAATCCTCTGCTATATCTCCTAAAGAAAAACAAAGGGGATGCATTTATAAAATCACTCCTTCAATCCCACCAGGTTTCTTGAGCAGCAGCTGCATTGGTGGAAATGGAAAGGCCAGTCCAGTGATTCTGCACAGAATGAGGAGAAACAGTGCGGTTTGGAGAAAAAGATTGAAACAATCAGTACACAGAACCAATGTTTTCAACAAGAGTTTCAACCCCTGAGACAGCTGCTCCAGGTGAGCTGGCCACATGGTACCTGAATCCAAAGGAGAAGAAATGGTAAGAGGTGTTATAACATGTGTCACCGTGTCTTTCATTCGACTTCAAGATCCTCACACTCGTCTATCAATCCTTTCGTGCTCTGGCGCCTCCCTACCTCTCTGAATTTTGGGAGGTAGGTATTTCCCACACAGTGAGAGAATGAATCAAGTCCAAATGAGCCAATGTCACCCATCTCTGAAGGGGTTGGTGCAGCAGGGTTTGGCAGAATATGTCCTCTTGGCTACAGGATGCCCAGAATTTTTACAAGAGGAAAAGAGGGAAAATTTGGGGAGAGTGTGGAGCTCCTAGATTTTTGGGACAAAACTCAACAGAGATTGTAATAAACACACTCTGGATGTCATCCGATAAACAGACACTGACGTTCTCACTTTCCTTCCATTTACAGCTACACCTGCAGACCGAGGGGGGTTGCTCACAGCGAGGGGCACAACCTAATGTGCAGGATCTGGAGCCTCTAGGTGAAGGAGATGAAATTGCTCCACCAAGAGGCTACAGCAAAAGGTCTCCAGGCAATGAAAAAGAGCAGCAGACAGCAAGGGTGAAATGTGGCTGGGATGAGATATCACCAACAGGAAAGAGCATTCCGTCTGAGTCAAGACTGCCTCTTGCAGTTGGGTTGAACCTCCCTAATAGATCCGAAGGGAGGTGGTGTCTGGGTGAACTGAGTGGTCACACGGAGGGGCTGGTAGCTGTGGAAGACACGGATTGCGTTGTTATCCAACACGCAGGTCTGGCCAGGGTGCCTCAGCCAGTGACTGCAAGCGGCTTGATACAACAAGCAAGCCTACTGGATGAGGGTGAGGATACGGAAGAGGAGCTGCACCAGTTAGTTGAGAAGTTGAAAGATGCTCTTTCTCTTAAAGTGAAGGCTGGTAAGTTATAGTTCAGGTTGCCTGATCTGTCACTACCCAACCCAAATAGTGCTGTGTCAACTGTCGTGTTCCTCTTTCAAAATGTCTAAAAAAAAGATTATCCAGTCAAACACGGCATTACGTTTTGCCCACAAATATACAGTCAATTCACTTTACAGTATATTCTGTGAAGTGGTTTTTTAATATATATAGAAATATCAAATGCAAGGATTATTATTAGATATTATTATAATATATGGCCGTTAATAAGAGTCAGGAATTCAAATCCAATGATTTTCATTCCTTCCCTTCCCCTCAACCCCCCCCCCACCCACTCCCACCCCACCACTCCACCCCACCCCACCACCCCAATCATAACATCTCAGTCTGTAACTCTCCCTCCATTTCCCATTCTCTTATCTAGCAACACCTCTCCAGCTCTTTTTTTCCAATGACTTAATTGACATAGCTTTTGTTGGTCTACTCTAACACTATGTTGGGACTTGATCTCACAGTCTAGGCCGACACTTCAGTGTAGTGTGTGGCATTGTGAAAATTGCAATTTTTCAAATTAGAGGTTAAAACCGAGGTCCCATCTGCCTATTTCAGATGGACATTAGAGATCCCATAACACTATTGAAAACAGAAGGGAGATAGCCTGGCCAACAATCTCCCAAGACAAAATTGGTCATTTAATTCCAGGTTTGCTTAAAAATATACAGTCATCACACATTACAGCAACAAAACAGCAAAATACTGCAGATGCTGCAAATCTGAAACATAAACAGAAATTGCTGGGAGCACTCAGCAGGTCAGGCAGCATCTATGGAGAAAGGAAAAGTAAGTCAACGTTTCGGGTCCAGGACCAGATCCAGGATCAGAACTGCAGTAAAGTGCTCCACAAGAGCACTTTGTCAATGACCTAATAAAGCACCACATCAAATGCAAGGATTATTATTACTGAATCACTAACTCCCGTCCCCAGGGCACTGTTCCATTGTAAAGCGGGAGCTGCTGAATGCTGCGGAACATGTCGGTGAGACGCTGTCACAACTTGTCAGCCGGGCGGCCATCCCGGCGCTGCCGTAAAGGACAGGGAAAGTGAAGTCGGAAAATTGGGATTTGCCCTGGATTTCTGTTGTGATGGGCCCGGCACTGGATCGTGACACTGAGGAGCGAAGAAGTTCTTCTATGCATCCAAGTCATGGGGTGCTGGGGGCAACAAAAGGCTAATGCAAGTAAATGCAACCGTACACAGTATTTTCTCATGATGGCCTCAAGAGTTGATTGCGGAATCCCGTAGCAGTCTGGTTAGAGTATTTGCATTGCAAGTGAGAGATCTGGGTTCAATTCCAGGCATGGCAAAACCCTGGGCAAGTTTCCTTACTCCACATGCCTACTAATATTTCCTCAAAAAAAACAATAATAAAATCGGTCTTTTCAATCCATGACTGTTTGTGGGACACTGCTGTGCACAGTTGGCTGCTGCGTTCCACACAAAAATATGCAGTCAATTCACTTTACACTTTATTCTGTGAAGCGCTTTGAGACATCTAGAAAATGTGAAAGACATCTAGAAATTGCTATATCAAATGCAAGGATTATTATTATTAATTGCAGTTGAGCTTTTCAACTACATGGAAGCCTGATATTCTGTACTGTCTAAACCTGAAGAAAATAGAGCAGTTTGGAAAATTCTTAAATTCCATCTCAATCAGGAAGATGGTTTTCCCAAACTCCTTGAAAGAATTCTTATCCCTTCCTTTCCCCAGTTCAAGAAGCACTAACTCCAGTTGAAAAGTACCAGCTCGGGATATTTGAAGGAATGAGTTTATGAATTTGCAACCAATGTTTAGAGGAGCAACTATGATCATTCAAGTGAGCCCAATGACTCGGAACTTTGTGCATTGTCCCGGATTGATATAATTGCTGTGTGGAAGTGTGTATTTAAATGATGGCAGTGCGCATTTGTGAAATATCAATTTGGAATAATTCTGGTGTTAGGGTGAAAGCTAGCAGCTCCATCAGTGTTTTCCTATAATAGTTATCTATCTTATTTTGCTAACTCATGCTGTTGGAATTGATACTAACAATAGACTTTTTAAAATTTGTACAAGACTTTTCAAAGCTGTGAACCCACTTCCGGAATCTCCCCCACCTCCCTCCAAAAAAATAATCATGTTGGAAAACTCATAAATTAGGGCACAAATAGGAAGCTGGCTCAGGTGTCAGTTTGGTTCAGTTATTAACACTTTCACCTTTGTGGATTCAAGCTCCCACATTTGGACTTTGAATTCACAACTGGATGACATTCCAATGCAGTCTGTTGCAATGTTGGGGGAGATTAAACTGAGATGTTAAAAAACAGATGGCACTATCAAAAACAAAAGGAGTTCTTCACGGTGGCCATCAATTCCCCCAGATAAAATTGATTATTCACTTAATGGCTATTTGTGGGATATTGCTAAATCAAATTGTCTGCCATGTTCATCAACAAAAAAACACACAGTCACCACACTTTACGGGAAAACCTGTGAAGTGCTTTGAGACATCTTGACGTCTAAAGACTTAATTATTAATATTATACCCAAGAGTGTGATTAAAAATACAATTTAGATTTAGATTTGGGGGAAAGAAAGGTGTATATCCTATGAGACTCATCAACAGGTTCTCTTGACGCAAAAGACACGCAGAGCTGGATCAAACAATACTGCAGATTGCTTTTGAGATTGCTTGTTGGTGTTTGAATATTTTACATGTACTGTATTGATTCATATTTCTGACACCCATCACATGTCTGTTACATTTCTTTTGTAGCATATATTAAAACGTGGCAGGTTTGCTTGGGCCAATAACAATGTAATAATTGGGATCATTTAAGCTTGGCTTATGAAGAAAGTAAGATCCATGCTAATATTATGCATAAAAAAAATTTGGAACTATGTTTTGTATCCACAACTCCACCGAAATGCTGTCAGAGGAAGGGTAGATGAGGAGCGAGCAGAGGAGAAGTGAAGTGCTCTCAGAGAGACGAAGGAAATATTGTTATATAAATACAACAGTATAATTTCTATAAATTCATACAGCACCTTTCTTGGGAGGGGGACATCCCAAAGCACATTCACAGTAATGGGGATTTCCACCACCCAAGCTGGGGATGGAAGCCGAGGGTAGTGGGAGAGATAACACCCGAGGCCAATGTTGACCATCTGCGGTTGGTTAACAAGCAATTTCAGGTCTGGGATTATATTACCAGGCAATGCCAGTCAAAATAATGCATGGGACAAAACATTATGTAAGATGATTACCTTGCAATAGTTCCAGCATTTTACGAGAGTCTCCAATGAAGTAGGTGGTTTCGCCCATTTGTGTCTCATCCTTCCAAAATGCTAACCCATTATGGCATCAAGCTACACTTCAATAAGGGTGTTGTCCTAGCCTTCCTAGTAAACCATTCCAGCCAGTAATTATCCTCTGTATACACATCAATTTTTATAGTATCCATCATAGAATTAGTCCAAATTTGGTAGAACAGAAATGCCAAGAAAGAGGTCATTCATCAAACTATTCCATGTCAGTGTTTGTACTTCATGTGAGCCTCCATTTTCTTCTATTCCCCTCTCACATGCCCCTCTATTCCATTCTCCCTTCTGTATAAATTATAGTATCGTTTGAAGCTTTTTCTATATGTAGTGATGAGTTCTCATGATTTCAGCAAATGAAACATTGTTGGGATTTCCAGCTTTCCAATTGTTTACTGAGTGTCAGGAGTGTTTGCCCAGGTATGGTAGGGCAGAGATAGCAACAGGACACAACATGGAGAAATGTAACTGAATGTGTGAGCATGTGTGAATGGGATACAGTGATATACATATGCCACCCAGAGTAATTCCTTCCCCTTAAAAGGACAGAAATGACAGACAATTACATTTTGCAGCCTTTGCGTAACGCAGCAGTTGATACGTTTATTGATGTGTTGTGCAACGTTCTGGGAAATAAATCCATATTACATCTCAGTTCTATGAATTTTGCCTTGAAATAACTGATACAATGCACACATAAAACAAGAAGAGCACTGCTAAAGATAACTTTTTTTTGTGTGTGTGTGTGTGCGGCGATGATGGCGTGGATTTCCACGCAGTTATTTAAATGTTGTTTGTTTGTTATTCAACTTAAACACAAGCAGAAATAAAAAGGTACAAAAATACACTGCTCAACACCATTCAAATGGTGGAGTCTCTCTTTATGCCCATACTTTTCGATAGTCTGCTGTGTAGAATCCCTGGGCCACTCCTGTACATGTGAATCCCAATCAAGTCTTGAACAAACTCCTTGTCTTTTGGCACATCTATCCCTTGACCTTCTGTGGAGGACCCTGAGAAGGGAGCAAGTAATTCAGTTATTATCCTCAGACGATCAGGATGCCTTACACAGTTAGTTACGACGCACAAAGGATTGCTTCTTGTTTTTCATCAATCTTTACATTAAGATACTAGACAAGATCACCCTCCCTGACAATCTATTCAACTCATTAGTTACCTTCTGGATAACGAAAACCTGGTATTGCAAGTATCATCTTGTTCTACTGTCTTGGTGCATCCTAAAATACTGTTCTGGGTTTACCCCGCAACACTATCGCTGGAAGCTGCTTCACCCAGACTACTCACTGCCATTCTGAGATATGTAAAATTGTTTCCCGAGAAAAAAATGTGCAGATTGGAAAACAGCAATTCCATTGCCCCCTAAGATTGGGATCCAGAAAATAATAATAATCTTTATGTTTAAAAAGAGCGCTTTTCACTTGTTACAAAAACATGGTAAAAGGCGCTGACATCCTTTGGACATCCAAATCTTTAGCAACCAATAAGGAAAATAAGATTGCAATGGTGGGAGGGAAGAGTGAGGTAGTGAGAAATCACTGAAATGATCAAGTACTCAATCCTGCCCAGGTATCTTAACAATATAATGTTAGATGTGTTCAATCTGGAAATGACCATATCTGAAATTTACAACAACAAACAAAAATTACATTTGTGTAGCGTCTTTCAGGTTGGGAGGATGTCCCAAAGCACTGGGACAATCAGTGATTCGGACCCAACCTGGTGATCGGGGAAATGTGGGAGGTGCGGGTGGTGGCGGGGGAAAGGAGGGTGACCGAATATATAGTCGAAGAGGAGGGTCTCAAAATGGGTCTTGAAGGAGACAAGCGAGAGGGGTGAGGTGGAGGTTCTGTAGGATGTTGTTCCAGAGAGTGGAGGTAGAGTGGCTGAAGCCTCGCCTGCCAATGGTGGGGCAGATGAGACAAGAGACATGAAGCGGGCAGGAGTCCACTGAGCGGAGGGAGTGTGCAGGTTGGTAGGGGGTTTGAAGGTCACAGAGGTAGCGGGCAGCAAGGCCATGAGACAGTGGCGGAGCCAAGAGATGTTGTGTCAGTGGGGAAAGCTGGAGAGGATCATGGCATGTATATGAGTATGGAGAGTTACACAGGACAAGGTTTTGTATTGGCTATATGAGATGTAGAATGCATGCATGGAGGGAGATGGAGGCGTAGATGATAGCACGTCTGCACATCTGTCAGATATGGAGGCGCAGATGAGAGCCAAGCAGTGGGGGCCCTTGGTCTCACCGGCACCAAACTTCGCTCCCCCATTACCCCAGTCCTTGCCAGACTTCATTGGCTCCCTGTCCTGGAGAGGATCGATTTCAAGATCCTCACCCTTGTTTTCAAATTCCTCCACTCCTCTCCACACTTATTGTGAAGCGCTCTGAGACACCATTTGGCATGGAGGGCGCTATATATATCAAAGTTGTTGTTGACATTCGACTGCAGGAAGATAGCTCCCATCCAGGACTTGATGTCCGACAGGCAAACCTTAGATATCCTACAAATGCGCTATATAATGCTATTTGTTGTTGAAACAATGACTGTTCAGCACCTTGTGATGTCCTCCTGACGTGAAAGGCGCTATACAAGAGTCATTTTGTTGTTGTTTTTGTTGTTGTAGAACTCGAGCTGAAGTCAAACCTAGCACCACAGGATAAGGGGAAAAAACAGGGGCTAAGCAATCTCAAACTGTGCTGTTATACGTCACCTCCTAATAGCTATGCGTCAGCTTGACTCAGTTAATCATATGACAGAAGGTAATAACTTTAAACCCTGTGTTAAGACTTGGCGAAGTCTTAACACAGGGTGTTAGGCAATCTAGGCAAATATTTCGGGAACACTGCTAGGGGAATGCTGCACTGGTGGAGGTTGAACAAGGAAGGTCCAGTTTGCCTGCTCAGGTGGATGTTAAAGACACCATTAGTATTCGAAAAGAGAAGTTTATCCCAATAATCTTCCAGATAAAATTGGTCAATAAATTCTCGGCTATTTGACAGGGCTTGCTCTGGATAAAACCATACTTCTGCCTACAAAAAAGTCACCAGATAAATTATTTTGGTAGCACTTTTGAATTATTTCAACATGATCTATAAAAAAAGGCAAGTTTATTCTTTCTTCGGAAATAAACAGCCCCTGGTAAAAAATTAAGGAAACGACAGCAGGCAATCTGGGAAATAGAATCTAACAAGGATGAAAAGAGCCTTCTCCCAACAATCATAATTAACATAACACAACCTGATTTGGAACTGTACAGGTCATTTGATAATCTGAAGAATTTAATAATCCACTAATTTAGCGATTTGAGACATTATGATATGTGAAGGGTGCTATATAAATGTGGATTGTTGCAATCTTGATGGGTCTTGCACACTGATCAAGCATGCCTGTAAACAAATCCATCACTTTCATAAAAACCCAACGCCTCCAACCAAACCCTCTAATATGGCTGATGGACAGACAAATGGATGAACGATGGAATGAATGAATGAATGAATGAATGAATGAATGAATGAATGAATGAATGAATGAATGAATGAATGAATGAATGAATGAATGAATGAATGAATGGATAATAATAAGATGTGGTATTAGAGACATACTGCCTGTGATTTGAGAATGCAAAGCTGTTATATGTTGTTCATCTTCAATGAAGCTTCTCCTTCCCAACCCATGGGTTCGAGAAATCATACAATCCACATAGATGTCCCAGAAACGTTGTGCGAGAAGCCAGAAGAGTCCAGTGTGTTTAGAATCACCTGACGATTTAAGGTAGATCATGAAGTCCCAGAAGCCAGTGACAGTATCCGCAATGCGGGGTTTCCTCATTTCGAGAAGAAGGGCGGAGGAAGATTCCCAGCACTGAGGGTCTGCCCGTCCCAAAGCCAGAGGATCGATATGTCCATGACAGGAATATGGGGATGTGATCAACAAACCCAGTAAAAACAGCGTCCCCATCAAACTATGGTTCCAGCCTGGTCTGCTTCTACTGGTGGATTCCATTCTCTGCTCTATTAAAAACAAATGTCATGGTATTTAATTACAGGGAAACAAGTAACTATTAAAACTCTCCAATCTGATTGTCACCAACCAATATTGCAGCTCTATTTATGTTACATGATCAATATTGACTAGCTAATATGACATTCTTTATACTAACCAAGATTACACCAATTAAATGAGCGTCACCTCTAACCAACAATACACCCATTACAACAAGATCCCCACTAGCTAACCAATATTACACACATTATAAAGGGATCATCGCTGACTAACTAACAATGCATAACAACATAGGAACTGGAGTAAGCTAGTCAGACTGTCATGCCTGCTTCACCATTTTATTAGATCATTGCTGATTTGCAATTTAATATCATTTCCCTGCCCTTTCACCACATCCCTTGATACATCTGTCCACCAAATATTGATCTACCTCCCTGTTAAATATTTCAGCTGTTAATGGGATCACCAGAAACAAATCCATATTGAACAAATTATAGTGCAATCACTGCCCAATTTTCTTCCATATCAATAATAGTCCTCGTATTTGATATAGAGCCTTGTACATGTCATTGAGATGTTTCAAAATGCTTCACAGAAGGTGGATTAACTGTGTTTTGTCAGCAAAAACTTCTCTCTAGCTATCGTTGGCTACAGGTTAATATGTAGTGAACTCTCTCCGAGTGGCCATTTCAGTGACTAAAGAGTGAGTTTATGCCTGGGGGCTTCCCACCTAAGGAACCCTCAACATGATTCAGACCACCTGCTTCCCTCATGAGGTAGAGGCAACAATTCTATACAATCTGCAGCAATACCTTGTTGAAGCCCCGGATTCCAAGGTTGCATTAAGCAACTGTGACCATAAGGTCATGTCTGCATCACAGGTGACGCAGCTTGGTGACTGATGCCTCACAAGGGACAAGATGAGGATCGAAAACAATAAACTAAAGCCCTCAGGGGTAGATGTTCCATCCAATCGAAGGGGCAAAGGTCAATGATTAATCAATCAAAATCTGTTTTCACTTAATGACAGCTCAGGAGCTCAGCATTGGTCATGGAGCTCTGTTCACATTGTTTTTTCAAATGTGCGCAACCTGCTTTGATGGCCTTCTTTTCTCCGCTAACTATTCTCTTGATGGCCACACGTTCCTTGTGGCTGCAGATAATGCACCATAGTTGCTTTGGCTCCCACTCCCGGCTCTGGTGTCAGTCCAAGTGTGAAGCACTTTGGATGTCCTCCCAACATGAAAGGCGCAATATAAATGTGTTATGTTTTAAGAATCAATTTTCCTATATTTTGCTGCTAAACATGACCTGGCTATGCTACAAGTGCAGCACATAGTATGATGAACCTTTCAGATAGTTCATTGTAACCACTGTCAGCCTCCATCGAGGTTATGGCTTTGGCAAGATCATTGGACAGACTTAGATACAGAAATGCAGGACTATTTCATCTCATCCTTCCAAAATAACTACCACCCTGAGGCCCAAATACTATAGGCCAGTCACTGTGTGCTTGACTGAATACCTGATGCTACAGACTTGATGTCTCATATACCAACATTCTACTTACTCTCTGCTGACATCCCACATCTTAAATCCTCCCCTTGGCCTTTGGCACCATTTTTCCACCTCCTCCCTCCTCCCCAGATTGGTTTCTAACCATCTCCTATTGTGAACATTAATGACGAACAATATTAAGTGGGAAGATGATTAGTTTTTCTCTTCTCTCGGTTGACAGCCCAAATATAAGTTGTTCATAAACTCCTGGTCAATACATTGTCCAGCATCTGTCATGTTTTTACATTTGGTGATGCAACATGTTTTAATGCTGCTGTGTGGGAGAAATAAGTGTCCCTAACACTGGCTATTGATTAGCCTGAGATGGTGATAACAGAAAACAGGGTATTATTCAGCTTGCTTGACGAATGCTCTTAACTCTTCCATTACTGAAGCCTTTTCTCGGTATTCGATACAGACACCTCTTTTCAAACCAAGATTGTCGCTTAATCCAGGCATCTTCCACTCCTACAAAGTATGAAACTGAATTGGACCAACCGACTTCCCCTGCGCTTCCTGTTAACCCCTTTCCCTCCCTCCCCCTTTCCAGAGGGCAGGGGGTGGGAGAGATTCCACAGATGCTACATACCCTCTGCTATCTGGCCACTTTCAAACTCCATCTAAACACCTTAATTTTGATCATTACCCCTCCCTCTGCCCCTGGCTCAGGCTTAAACTCTGCCACCGCAAGACAACAACAACAACAACAAAATCATCAACAACAAAATGACACTTGTATAGCGCCTTTCACATCAGGAGGCCATCACAAGGCGCTGGACAGTCATTGTTTCAGAGCTCTATTTAAATGCGGGTTGTTGTTGGTATTTGCCTGAGTGGCCATCACTTACACCATAATAATCCATCCAAAAAAACCCACAATAATCAAGTTGGTCATTTCAATCCACGACTGTTTGTGGGACCCTGTTGTACACAATTGGCTGCCATGTTTCACCCACAACTATACAGGCAATTCACTTTACAATATATTCTGTGAAGCGCTTTGAGACGTTGATAAGATGTGAAAAGCGCTGTATCAAATGCAAGGATTATTATTATTATTACATCAGTGGTGCCCAACCATCAAGAAGCAGCTCCCGAACATTCACAAGAGTCTAAGCAAATCTGTGTTTGATCAGTAGTGAGTTTTTTTTTCTCCATTGAATATTTCTTAAATTATGGCACGAATCAAGAAATATTCACTCAAGAAAGGTTATTTGTTGGCCGACTATAACAGTGGGCTATTACTAATTTACATGCAAGCCTTCAAAATGAGCCAATAGGCTTTTGATCAATACTTCATATAGACAATTTACAAATCACTCTTCATCCTGTATTTGTGTTATGGGAGGTGTGAATGTTGCACTGTACTGTTACAAGAAGAAAAGTTACAGTGAAGACGGTTCCTTGCGTTCTGACACTACCAAAGTCCGCATTTGCCCACTGAGATCCCCAAAATGATTTAAATGTTTTGAAAAGTTACTATTGTGGATGTTCCCTGACGTGCAACATAAATGGTTAATGTAGCCTCGAAATTATGTCATTCTGATTGCTTCAATCACCAAATAGCAAATGATCATGATAGCAACCCTTTTAATCGATACGGCATCTTTGAAGTCGGAAAGACAGTACAAAGTGCGGCACAGGAATTACTGTAGGTGCCATACATACTTTATACTGTATATACTTTAAAGTGATTGTGTTATATGCATAAAATGGCAGCTAATTCGCACACAGCACTGACTAATTTTATCTGGGGGTTGTTGGAGAGGACATCAGGTGAAATGCCAGTCTATTTTCAAACCTGTGACATCTACCTGAACAGGCAGATAGATATTATTTTAATGTCTCATCCAAAACGACAGCACACCTGACAACACAGTGCTTCCCCCAGCACTGCTCTAGAGTGTCAGCCTGGACTGTACGAATAACATCCCAACGTGGGGCTCGAACCCACAACCTACTGACTGAGAGGCGAAAGTGCTACCAACTGTGCAGGCTGACTCCGGCATTCATGGCTTCACAATGTCCATCAACACCAGCCAAGGAAATAATGCAGAACCAAAAGTCACCATTCCACATTAGGGACCATCCATAATAGCAACTTTTCCTCACTGGAATTACAAGAGAATTTTATCCTCTTCCCTAAAACGCACCGTAAACAAACAAAGGCTGGAACGTGGTCCGTAATATACAATGCAGAGGGTGAGGGTTTTCTTCAGAGGATCTTGGTTGTGTGGGGTAGTGGGGGTTGTAGTCGAGGATGATCCCTGAACAGAACCCATCAAACAGTGGGGGTGGGAAACAGAGCACACATCACTTACTAGCAAATGTGCAACCTCTCAGCAACTGCCAGAGAGAACAGCCCATCACATGAAATGCAACAACAACAACAACAACTTTGATTTATATAGCGCCCTCCACACCGGACGGCGTCTCAGAGCGCTTCACAACAACGGATCCCATGCAAGCACCAATATCCACCAAACGAAGTTGAAACATACTCTTTTAACGTAGACTTTTTTGTTTAAAAAAATGGTTTGCAACCTGTTTTGCAAAGCGTGCTCCATATCGAAATCTAGCTCTCTATTATCTATTTCTTTTTTGCATATCTCTGCTGCTTCTCTTTCAATCCATCCCCCCCCACCCACCACTTCCCCCCCACCCCCACCCAGCTTTACCTGTTCTTTCTGTCTATTGCTAACTTTTGCAACCGATTTTAATTTCAACTCTGGGCTAGGTGTTTGTGTGTGTGTGGGGTGGGGGGGGGGGGGGGTATCACCTGTAGCAGCATTAGTAAGTGGTACTCTCACCTTTGCTGTGTCTTCTCTGTGTCTTCTTCCGTGTCTTCACTGTCTCCTCTGTGTGTATGTGTTGCGTGTGTGTGTGTGTGTTTGCAGAAACTCCAGAGCTCTGATTACTGCTCTTTTGAAGACTAGGAACTCAGTTGAGCTGCTACGTCATACTCTTGAGAGAGAGAGAGAGAGAGAGAGAGAATAAAAGAGGAAAAAAAAGATGTTTTTGAATAATGATTCAACATCATGATCGGACCCAGCTCCTCAATCGAAACCAAATACCATTCCTGATTGAAATAACCCCCCAACGCACAAACACACAAACAGATCCAAGCAATGTGCCCTCAAATCACACTACCCCCCCATCCCCCCCCCCCCGCACCCACCCTCAGACTAAATTCAAATCCCACTGCTAAACTTCACCTTGCCTGTGTGCACATCATCTCACTGCATTTCTCTACCATGTGCAGACAAGAACAACAACATCTGGCATTTATAGAGCGGTCTTCACACATCTCGGAGCTCAGTGGCAATTGGTCATGAGGTACTTCTGTTGGTCCTCTCTTCATTCCCCCTCGACAATCGGTGGGGGTGGGGGGCAGTGGGAAATTTCGGGAAAGCTGCACTGCCTTTGGGATGTAACAGGAAATCCCATTAGCAGTGGGACAATGGTGGCAATAATACTAATACTGTACTAATAATTGTATTTGATATTGTGCCTTATCATGTTAGGACATCTCAAAGAGCTTCACATGATTTCACTGTATTTGGGGGGGCAAAGTCGGCAGCCAATTTGCATGTAGTAATATCCCACAAAGAGAGCATCATGAAGTGAGTAACAACTTTTATTTGGGGCATTGTTGGCAGAGCACTCAGAGAAACTGGGAATCTACAGATTTCAGTCACCCAAAATGATGGGCTGAATGGCCTCTTTCTGTGGTACATTGTACTGAGACATTGCCCATCGTAGGCAAACTTTAGCCTCCTCAACCTCCCCCACAATGCCAACCTTAAACCCATATGGAAGTTCAGTATTTGCACTGTGAACAACAACAACAAAATGACATGTGTGTAGAGCGCCTTTCATGTCGGGAGGACCTGAAACCTGCAAAGGAAACCGGTATGTTGAGGGTTAATCAGCTGCTGCTTATTCCTCCAGGACAGCCTATGTTTTCTGTTTCTTTTCATTAACACTCAATTGAAACCGATTTGTTCTCATCCAATTACCTGGAATCTGATACCAACTCTCTTCTCTTTTGCACTTTAATTTTCAGGCTAATTTATTAAATATTAATCCCCTGTGTTTTTTAAACATATAAGTGGCTGCTTGATGAACATTCCAGGCCTAATTTGCATATGTTTGTACTGCTCCCCAATTAACCGTTTGGATCTAAAAGTTTAAGTGGCGTTTAATATACAGTAATCTTCACATGTTAATCACTCATCTGTTTGGACAAAGCAGACATGAAAATTGTTCAGATAATTTTTATTCAAAATGTGACAAAGGGCCATACTTGACTCTTAAACACTCCGACATGTTACCCAGCATGAAGACGTTATATACATGCATTCTCGTTGTTGTGTTCAGCGAGCAGCACACAATAAGACCCCGAGGGCTCCATTTGACCACAACTCTGTGAGCCCACAAAAGCTACACATTTTCCCAATAAAGTTACTGCCGAGCTCACCACGGGATGTTGTTTAAGGCGGTGGTGCAGATATATTTATTCTTGGAGTGGATCTTCTCGGGGGGGGGGGGGGGGGTGACTGAGAACCATAAAGAGACAGAAGTGTCTCGTTAGGCAGACACTACCTCCTACTGGGTAGGAGATATCATTTTCAAGTTTCTGTTTCAAGTTAAGAGATGCTGTTGTTCTGTTGGGTAGTGAAAGTGATTCTTGGTTTTCCTGTTTCCTTTAAGCACTGAGCACAGACTATGTGGAGGCTGGCCCAATCGTATGGATCACGCGGAGATGACACCCGTGTGTGAAGTGTCTCTCTATTGTTCTGTGTTTGTGTGTGTTTTGGGCTCTCTTGTTCTGAGTGAGGAGTGTGTCATGTGTGTTTTTGTTATGTGTGTCATGTGTGTTTTTCTATTGTTCTTGTGTGTGTGTGTTGTGTGTGTGTCTTTGCAATTACATCTCTTTCACCATATCCGTGTCTCATTCTGTGTCTGGGTATATTTGCGTCTCTCTTTCTTGCTCACTATAATTGTGTCTCTTGTTTTATGTGTCTGTTTGAGTTTCTCTCTCATCTCTCACATTATCTCACATTATTCTGTGTGTGTGTGTGTGTGTGTTTGTCTGGATAATTGTTTGCATTTCTCTCTCTTTCTTGCTCACCTGAGTCTCGTTCTGTGTATGTGTGTTTGTGTATGTATATGTCTCTCTCTCACACTCACTTTACCTCTGTCTCTCATCCTGTGTGTGTGTGTATCTGGCTCTATGTTTGTGTCTCTCTCATCTGTGTGTGTTTGTCTCTCTGCGCTGGTTGTCCACCCTCTAATGGAATAGAATCATAAAATCTTAGAGCACAGAAGGAAGCCATTCAGCCCATTATGCCTGTATCCACTCTTTGAAAGATATATCCAACTAGTCACACTCCTCTACTCTTACCACATAGCCTGCTAAATTTTCCTTTGCAAGTATCAATCCAATTCCTTTTTGAAAGCTACTAGGCTGCGCGTTCCAGATGTAACAAACTCTCAGGGTAAAAAAAAATTCTCAACTCCCTTCTGATTTTTTTTGCCAGATGTGCTTCTGCCCCACTCTCTCAGTTTAAGATGGAATCAGTCTCTCCTTCCTACAGATCATCCTCTGAATTCCAACCCTGTGAGCAAGGTTGAGATCTGAACATACAACAACAACAACTTTGATTTACATAGCGCCCTCCACGCCGGACGGCGTCTCAGAGCGCTTCATAATAGCCGGGACCTAGCCAGGGGCAGGGGTAGAAAGGTGACCAGAGGCGCGGTCGAAGAGAAAGGTTTTCAGCTGGGACCTGAAACTGAGAAAAGAGGGGGCAAGATGAAGGTAGTGAGGGAGGGAATTCCAGAGCCTCAGGGCATAGTGGCTGAAGGCCCGGCCGCCGAGGGTGGAGCGGAGGATTCGGGGGACATGGAGGAGGCCAGACCTGGTGGAGTGAAGGCAACAGTAGCTGATTTGAGGAGAGAGGAGGTCAGAGAGGTAGTGGGGTGCAGAGGAGTGGAGGGATTTGAAAACAAGGGTGAGGATGCCTCGGGAGAGAAGTGAAGGGTAGTGAGAGAGAGAAGACAGTCAGAAACAGTATAGGTTCATTCCCTATAGTGGAACAGTGTCTGCTGAACACTCGAGAACAAGGGTCATGGCTTCAAAACAAGGATAACCTAGGTCGTTCAAATGAGATAATGAACTGAGGCCCTGAAGCAAGAGTTCAGAGACATTGCCCCGTGAAGGGCTCTATATAAATGCAAGTTGTTCCTGTCTGTCCATACAGTTAAAGACTGCACTGCCCTGATTGAAAAGAGAAGGGAGTTTTCTCAATGTCATGGATAATAATAATAATCCTTGCATTTGATATGGCACTTTTTACATCTAGACGAATCAACAGTGCTTCACAGAATATACTGTAAAGTGAATTGACAGTATATATGTGGGTGAAATGGGGCAGCCAATTGCGCACAGCAGTGTCCCACAAGCAGTCTTGGATTGAAGTAACCAATTTATTATTGTGTTTATTTTGAGAGATGATTATTAGGCATGTGGAGTAAGGAAACTTGCCCACGGCTTTGCTCTGGCTGTGTTGTGTGCAAATCGGCTGCCGCCTTTTCCTATAAAATACGGTCACTCCATTTTGTGTCCTGTAGCTCAGTCCTGTAGTTCAGTGGCTAGAGCATTCGCTTTGCAAGCAAGAGAGCCGGGTTCAATTTCCCGCAGGGCAAAATCGGGAGATCTTGTTGGGCAAGTTTCCTTACTCCACACAGCACCGTTTACCAAGCAGTAAGGAGGAACCCGGTTATTAATCGATTGGCAGATTGCTTTTCCAGTGGTAACAATCCCTCAAAAAAACATTGGTCACTCAATCCATGACTGTTTGTGGGATCCTGCTGTGTGCAATTAACTGCAGCATTTCGCCCACAAAATATAGACACTTTCACTTTACAGTATATTCTGTGAAGCTCTTTGAGATGTCTCGAAGACATGATAAGGCTCTATTCGAATGCAAGGATTATTATTATTTGCATCATACCCAAGAGTGAGTAGAAAGGTGCAGGACAGAATTTGTTTTTCATGGAAATGAAGGAGAAAAAAATAAAATAAGTTTCAAACAAAGGTCAAAAGATCAAAAAGTGAAGAAACTGTGAAGCCCGAAGCTGTTAATAATGAGCCACATTAGAGCTGAAAACAACGTTTGGAGAATTAACATAATAATAGCAAGAAATGTCACAAACCTTTTAGTGAAATGATGAGATAAATGGCTGTGTGTGATTTGAATAGAAATGTTTTGGAGTAGGTCATTCTTTAACTGTTATTTATTTTCTCCATTAAAATATTTCAATGAGAAATCTTGTCACATTTACCCACAAAATACATACGGTAGCATCACTTTATAGTAAATGCCGTGAAGCGCATTGAGACGTCTCAATGAGACGATAAGCACAAAGTCAATTGCAAGTGCCTTAGTAAATAAACTATCCAGTTCTATACCTCTATCCCAAGCATGTGTCCTGATTTTATCAAGGAATTCTATTTCAAATGCCTTTACAGGATCCTTGCAATTTCAGCTGAATGATGCATGTGAACAATTCAAGGTCATTCTCTCTCTGACCATGTCATAATTATCTAATTATGTCTCACTTGCTGCCTGATGGTTAGTGCTAAGTATTCAGTTTAGCAACTAAAACCTTCACTCAAATACTGTAGATTGATAGTCCAGTTCACTGCTGGGATTTGAATCCAATGCAATGTGAGAGCTGCCATTCATTGGATGAGATATGAAATCAAAGTTTTGTCGGTGCCTGTTCTGCTGGACATTAATGATCCCATAGCATTATTCGAAAAGAGAATTATTCTCAGCACCCTGGCCATCACTCCCCCAGATAAAATTGTTGTGCATTTCACCCATAAAATACATAGTAAAGCCACTTTACAGTATGTTCTGTGAAGTATTTTGGGACATCTTGACGATGTATTATGACTCTTCATCAAATGCAAGGATAAATTCTTATCAAATTATCTGCTGCATTGGGGACAATTAGCCCCCACTTCACCTATTCCACTCTCCTACGCCCTTTATTCCCTTCTCCCTCAAGTATTCACTAGGTTTTCTCTTAAATATGTTGAACATCAAAGGCACCTTTTTGGTCAACCAGATTAACACACACAGCAACTCATGGTCATGATTAAGTGGATCAAAACTGAGAGTTCCAATTAAGTGTGCCACCTACACATGGAAATTTCCATGTCTGGAAATTATTCTCCCCCCTCCCACCTGGTCTTCAAAAGTCAAGGTTGTCAGGAACTTCAGTAGATAAAGGAAACATTTGTCCAACACCTAATTTAAATGTCACATGAATCAGTTCATCTGCACACTCTTAGTTATCTATTAACAAATTCTGTTTGGAATAAAATAATTGAGGGGGGGATATAAATTAAATATGTTGGATCTGCCCTAACAGCATGTAAAGTATTCCAATATGTTTAATCACTTTTAGATGATTAATTTTCCCAACGATCAGTCGTGTCACACACTGATGATTCCGAACTGTGCTCAGGATCCCAATAATATTGTACCTTAACTCTCTCAGTGTTGATCGAGTGCTGCTTTACTTTGAATGAGATCAACAAGGATTATATTATTGTAACTTTCTGAGTTAGAAGGTATTTGGTTCAAACCTTAAGTCGGGGGGGTGTTGAGCTCACTGTATAGGTTGATGAAAGCGTACATTGTCAGAGTTGCCATCCTTTGGATGCGATGTGAAACCAGGCCCCTCAAGCAGACATTAAAAATGCCACAGCATTATTTGAAAAGGGAATTTCTCACTGTGCCCTGCCAGCAATCCTCCAGATAAAATTGGTCATTCACGTAATAATAACACTACTACTACTAATAATAATCCTTGCATTTGATATAGCGCTTTTCACGTTTTCTAGATGTCTCAAAGGCCTTCACAGAATATACTGTTAAGTGAATTGACTGTATATATGTGGGTGAAACACGGCAGCCAATTGCGCACATCAGTCCTACAAACAGTCGTGGATTGAAATGACCAATGTATTATTTTTTTGAGGAATTATTAGTAAGACATGTGGAGTAAGGAAACTAGACCAAGATTTCACTCTGTCTGGAATTGAACCCGGGTCTCTCACTTGTAAGGGGAATGCTCTAACTACAGAGCTACAGGACTCCCAAGTAGGACCAATTCAGCAGGACATTTGCCCTGCTAATCTCCAAGTGGCAAGTTTGTTTTCTTTTTTACAAACTTTCAAGGAAAATACAAATTGAACAAATTGTATTACTGGCAGTATATGCTCATAAAATTCTCCATCCAACAGTAATAGCTGTTTTGGGGACATAGTTGTGGAAATTGGCTGACATGTTTGCCCACAAATACACACACTGCACCTTCCAATAAACTCTGTGAAGTGCTTTGAGAAGTTTGGATATTGTAGATGTGATATCAAACAATAAGTCCAAATGTGGAGTCCCATAGTTTAGCGGTTAGAGCACTTGCCTTACAAGCAAGAAGACCTTTGTTTGACTGCGGAACAGAGCGAAATGTTGGGCAAGTTTCCTTATTCCACATGCCTTCGTTTACCTAGCAGTGTGTAGGAACCCAGTTGTTAGTTAGTTCAGCGGACCACATTTCCAGAGGTAATAATCCCGTCAAGTGCAGTGACTGTGTATATTGTGTGTGAAACAGCTCTGTATTGAAGGCGAGGATTCAAGGAAAATTTAATGGAAAAGGATTGCTGTTGCTATATTGCAATTTGATGTGATATTCCATCTGTCTCACAGAGGTATCTTTACTTGTTGTAGTGCCGACATGAGAAGCTCACGATGGAGACAGCTGCAGTCAGCAATGCTGGTAGCAGTGCTTTGATGTCAAGTCTGTCCGTTGAGTTGCTCCGGGTGCCCATTTGTTGCTGAGAACTTATTAATTAAATTTTTCAAAAATAAAATCAAGACTGACAAATTACACATTGGCGGAATTCAGAGAATATGAAATGAGTTCTTAATTAAAACCTCTGCATTTCCCAGCAGTTTGTTGTGGAGGTGGGAAATGAGGAGACCAGTTGTGCCCGGAAGTGCCTTAAATTGAAGCCAAGCAGGGGAGACCATATCATCCATAGTGTGTCAGCCTTGCTCAGTCATCAGCTGTCTCACCTCTCAGTCAGAAGGTTATAGATTCAAGCCCACATCGGAACTTTGAGCTCACATTCAAGGCTGATACTCCAATGCAATACTGGGGGAGTGCTGCATTGTTGGGAGGTACCATGCTTTGAAAGCAACGTTAAACTTCACATTCCACATCAACTCACCGACCTTCAACTGTGGCCACTCCCTCAACCTCGTCATCACATATACTGTATCCTTGATATTGCTGACCTGTCTATCATGCCCAAGGTCATCTCCGAATATTTCTTCATCTTAGTCCAGGAGCGTCTTCTTCCACCTCTGCCACATTGCTCACCTCTGACTGTACCATACCCTAAACGCAGCCCAAACCCTCATGCATATGTTTGTCACCTCCCGCTTGGGTTATTCCATAGCACTCCTCGCCGGTCTCTCCAGCTCCACCATTTAAAAGATCCAGCTAATTCAGAACTCTGTGGCCCACAAACTGACCCAGACCAAACTCCATCTCACCAGTTCTGACCAGGTTCCTCTGGCTCCCTATCACTGAACGGATCAACATTAAGATCCTCACAACTGTGTTCAAATCCATTCACTCTCTGGCACCTCCCTATCTCTCCGACCTCCTCACTCCCCAATCTACCGCTGCCTCCACTCGACCAGCATCCTCCTACTTGTATCACTCAACCTCCACCCCACCATTGAAGGTCGTGTTTTCAGCCACTACACCCCAAAACGAAGGAACACTCTCCTCAATCCCTCTGCCTTGCCCCCTCTCCCCCTTTTCGAGTCCTGCATGAAAACCTTCCTCTTCCATCATGTTTCCGCCCACCTCCCACACACACCCCACCCCCGGCTCGGAGTCAGGCTTCACCACTAAGCTCTCTGAGACGCTACCCGGCATGGAGGGCGTTATATACATGTAAGTTGTTGTTGAAAGTGAGTTAACGTTTCAGGTCCAGGAAGTTTATAATAATAATCGCTTTTGATATAGAGCCTCATTGCATGGTTGACACAGGATATACTATCAAGTGGATTGACTGTGTATTTGGGGGCAAAATGTTGTTGTTATTGTTGCTTCTGTTGTTGTAATACAAGAGACTGAGAACAGGATTGATCCTTGCTGAGAACAAGGCATTTTGATGAGAAACCAGCTTCTCCTCTCCTTTCGCTTGCCATGCTTGCCAGTGACCAGACAATCCTTCTCCTCTCCTGTGTATGAGGCATCAAGCTGTCAGCTCTCTAATAGAGTTAACTGTGATTTTGTTTATTACTGCACTGTGTTCAGATCTATCGTAAATGGTTTAGGAAATGTTTTGTCAGCTTCAAGTCAATTACACCAAATTAAATCTGGGGATCTTGGGACAAATTATCTGTCCGCCATTCATTCTTATGTTGGTGGGAGCCGAGACATGGTCAGCAAAATGCTACTAGTAATAATGCTTTCATTTGGTATAATGTCTTTTGCATCAAGAGGATGTCCCAAAGTGCCGTCACAGCACATACTGTAAAATAGAGCAGCTATGTTTTGTGGGCTACAATTAGTCATGAACTAAATGACCAATTTTATCTGAGGGACAGATGGCTGTACGTTGCAAATTTACATTTATTGGTTTATTCATGGAATCTCTTGATACAAGAAAAATTAATTCCACATACAAAGAATTAAATATGGAAATTCACTTAGCATACGCCTGTGAAATGTGAAAATAATTAGCCCGTGTTTCATCTGTGTGTGTGAGTGCCAATTGGTGTGCTGTACAATATGAATTGGACAAGATCACAAAAGAGCTTAAGAAGGAGAAGGTGCTTTAAATCATTTCATCTCATTCTTTCACCTTGCTGTCCTCCCATCCTGTTTCTTAAATGAGCCCAACATTGGTGAACCCATTCCAGCCTTTAATTGCTCTCCGTGTAAGGTAATATTTCCTGGTGACCTAAAATTGTACTAAACGTGTTCTGCTGTCTTTGTGAGTAACAGCATTATTGGCCATCAGATAATCTGGGTTGAAGCTGTAGATGGTGGGGAGGGAGGGAACGGAGTGAAAGGGAATGGAGGGAAAGGGAGCAGAGGGAGTGGAGGGAGGGAGCTTAGGAGAAAGGGAAGGCGCGAGGGAGGTAGGTAAGTAAGTAATAGATAGTTGCTTTAAATAAAACTACAATACTCAACTCCACATACGTTGTTTGATCACAAGTGGGTTGTTGCAAAATGAAAAGATGTGTTTAAAAACACTGTCCTTTAATTCTTAAAGATAAACAGATAAACACAGGCAAGAAAATCTGTTATACTAAACATTATAGCAAATCTTGAACAGACCAGGAGTGTAACAAACAAAATGCCCAAGATTTGGGCTACGTGCGCTCATGTTTCATGAATGGGGCAAAATCCGAGTCCATTGATGCTGGGGACACTGTATCAAAGAGCCCCCAAGTGCGGAATCCCTTTATGTGGAATCAGAGATGAGAAAGTTTGAAAATGATTCATGCACAGCTTTGGTTTTTTTGGTTTGAAAACATTCACAGACACAGACAGAGTTGAAGGACGCGGCAGTCAGGCACCCCAGTGCTTTATCCCACGCCATTTCCACAGCAAGTTTGAGAACATTCTTCTGCTTAAGAGCTCCTAGATGCTGCCCCGCGTGAAGGGAGCTGTATAAGCGCAAGTTGTTGTTGTTGCTCTGGGTCTCACCTCTCCATTGTGTAAAAATTCTGTTCAGTGCTACGCTCATTTGCAGATATTTGACAACTCTATAGAGTGACAGGACTTTACAGTAAGTCCTGCGAGACTTTCTTCCGACATGAAAAGCAAGGATTGTCAAATACCAGGATTGTTATTACTGTATTATTTGTAGCCAAAGGTAACATCAGCCACTGTTGAGGTTTCCCATTATAGTTGCACATCACCAAAGGTGCTTTGAGTAACGCTGAATGGAAGTTTTGGCCCTATATGAGTTTCCAACTCATCATCCTGAGCTCTCACCAATAAAACTAATGACTACCTTGTGCCTGTTACTTCTGATCATCTCTGTTGTGAATATCACTGAAAAGCCTGTCACAGTCTAGAAGACAAAGTGATTTGGAACTAAACAAAGACTCTAGCCATCCTGGCTGCTCTTACTTCATAAAATTGGTGACAAGACATATTGGGGACCAAGATGTGAGATTTTCAGAAGGAATTGTGAACAGCAGCTCGAGCATGGCCCTGGCTGTGTGTCTCTGGAGCATCGCTTAGTTGCTGATCTCTTGCTGAGCACCAAGAGCCTTTACAACAACAACTTGTATTTATATAACGCCCATCATGCCAGACAGCGTCTCTTTTCCCAACTATCTGGCTTCACGGAAGTCAAGACTGAGCTCGACGTTTGAGTGGAGCTTCAGAGAGACACAACAGGGCACCAGTGGGGTTTGCTACTGTAAAAATCTGTGGTGGACCTCACAAATGAAATGCACTCAGATCTAATGTGATTCCAATATCATCTCCTCCAGGTGCCACTAAGACAACTCCTGAGGTCTGCAGTGCTCAGAGCGTTCAGAATTGTCCCAATTACTCAAACGTGACAAAGAGAAATATTGGTGCGCACTTGGTTTCCTCTTCCATTTATTGCTTTGTTTTTCTTTTTTAGAGTTACCTGTTTGAGGCAGGCCAGCCTGGGTGTTGCCTATCGCCTCCAAGGACATCCTAATAATTTGTCCCCTCCGGACATTGGGTAAGAGAGAGTGTGCCCTGAGTCCATTGCTTCCATTCGCAATGTCAGTGGCCGGAACCTCTATACACCAAATGCCTGCGCTAAGCAACAAGTGACTCTAAAGTGTAATACAAGAGACATTTGTGCAGACATCTCATGTGATTACATAAAGGATTATAGAACAAGTGAAGTAGAAAGTGTGTTCCCTTTACATTACTGCAGACCGGAGATGGTGCAAACCAGCCACAAAAAGACTCTTGAGATCTATCTACCAATGGGAAAGAAACTGTAACCAGCAACACCAATCTGGTTTCCGTTCCATTTTGTAATATATCCTGAGATTCATAGAATCATAGAATCTTACAGCACAGAAGGAGGCCATTCATCCCATCTTGCTTGTGCTGGCTCTTTGAAAGAGCTATCCAATTAGTCCCACTCCTCCGTCCAAACTCATAGCCCTGCAAATTGTTCCTTTTCAAGTACTTAGCCAATTTCCTTTTGAACCCGACTGTCAAATCTGCTTCCAATGCGAGGAATTGCCATATTCTTGGGTCTCCTAACAATGACATTTTGCTATCGGATTGCCTTTGCCTGTTTTATCCTCCTCTCTGTGGCTTCCACTCCAGGCACCACATTGTTTCACTTTCAATTAAAAGATTGCTGGTTAGGTCTCCAAGCAATTATACACTGACCATGTGTTTATCAAATCTCGTCTGGATGGCTGGACTGAGCCATGTGATTTTCCCTCTCTCCCACCCCCCACCTCTCAACTCCCTGGTGAGATGGAAATTCATGGCTCAAGGGAAACTGTAGAACTCCCAACAAAAATCAGGCTGCCTGCCAGACGATCGCAGAAGGCAATGTTAAGTGCACCTCAGTACCAGAGAGCAGAACTTTGAAAGATCCCAGATTGTGGAAGTCTGGAAAACATCCCTCTATATTGTATAGCAATGTACCTTCACTCTAATGTCAAAAAAGCCCTGTATTGTACCATTAATATTTCCAATTTCCAGATCCCCCAGTGAATTCTGCAACCATTTGACCCACTATATTAATGTTTGTGTTTGCTCTTCCCTCCAAGACGCTTTCTCTGCATATAGATATCCACGCTAATTCCATAACAAGTAATTAATTTCATGTTCTGATAAAGCTGTGCTTGACTTTTGTTCCCCTTTTTCACATTCCAGGTTATAGTCTTTGATACATGCCTAGTTCTCCTCCTACTAGTGGGAAGTCGCATAGAGCAATACATCATTCAGAGAAACTAGTCCAAGCCGGTGTTTATACACCACACATGCCCCACCTTTCTGTTGCTCTTTCCTGTACTTCTCTGTCGCCTACTCCCTCATATCTAGTTCTTCACCTTCTCTTGTCTCAAACTCCCTGAATTAGCATTAAACACAATTTCTCAGTAAGGCTGCCAACAGAATCAATTTATGGGCAGTTCCACTCCAGTAAAAGAATTAAGACAACCCAAACTTACTTAGTATGGGACCACGTAACTATCAGAGAACAAAACCTCCATCCCATTTAGTGGCCATTTCATTTCAGTCCATCACCTAAATGAGCTGCTCCCTTCAGCATAGGTACTGAAATGATAACCAACTTTCTGACTCCACTGCCCACTGGCCAAGAGATTATTTTGTTTGCTTGTTTCTTCAGTGAACGGCAGATATTTGTTAACTGATCTGAGTCAATCGCAGTTGCTCTGGGTCAGTGAAAATAAAATAGGATTTCATTGTTTATTTCCTTCATGTGTTACGTTGTGATCAGAATACAAGATAACGGCTCATACACACAAAACGTGGATGGCTTTCACAAAGAATGATCCAAGTTTACTGCACGCACTCTCTTTGACTTCATAACAACATAACCAGGTAGCTGAATGGGAATCCTTGGGTCTAAAGTTTCACCTCTTCTTAGCCAGTGAAGACCACTGTGCCTTACAATGTTAAGACTGTGTAGAATTATGAAGGAAATCCTCAATCCACATTTCAATGTTAAAAATGGTGGCTTCCACATTGGGACTAGATTCAGGGATTTTTCCTTGTCTCTGAACAAACTTACATTTTAGGAAAAAATTATCTTAATGGCTAAGATTAGGTGGGGTTTCAGATCTCTTGTTGGCTATCTAGTTAGATTGTAATGAAATATTCCTGACTGCCACTACTTTCCCCTCAAAATGAACCCCACCCCCACACACAATGTGGATGTATATTTCTGACACTAAATTCCATCCCATCTTTACCTGTGAGCAGCAATGCCTCAAAATGTGAAATCTCCAAAATAAAGTGGATTTTGAAGTAATTTTCCACAATCTGTGCATTTCAAAACAAAATCACAGGCGAGGAAGATCAATGCCAGAGAGAGTGAGGGGGACTTATATTGGGGGTATAGGGTGTTTCAGTCACCGAATAACAATATTCCTATAATTAATCAGTCATTTCATTCTTTTGTCTCTTATTAAGTTTATTATCTTTAAATATCTGTTTTTTAAGTAGAAAAAACTAGTGATGTGGAATATTACTTACTAACTAATTAACTAACTAACTAACTAACTACTGCAAATAACAAGCCATTCCTTTCATGTCATTTTCATTGATACGGAAAATTGTCAGGAATGGAAATGAATCGCATATTATTTTAAAAACCATTTTTTTCTCCACGATTTTCAAGTATTTAGCAGTTGCCATACTGTGAATTTGTCTTCTCTTATGGATAGCTGTGTGTGCAATACTCATTTTTGCATAGTAAATAAAAGTTTAACTGCTAATCTTTCCTGCTTTTTTTTGTTGTCACCGTTTACTTTTCATGCACCTATTCCTAGCATATTCCTGCTGATTTTAAACTGATTTCTCGAATAAGATAATATAAAAACGCCCAGTTATGTTGTTACATGCATAATCCCAGCTGCAGCCATGTTTTGCCTTTTCCAGAATAAACTCATGTTTTATACAGTACAGAAAGGTGAGGTTATATAGCGAGTGTCTTTGGCAGGCATCAATGATCAAGCTTCAAGGTCCATGTGAATCAATGACTGCAGCATAATATGGAACCTCAATAGTTTCTGCGCTGTTGAGAATCTTTTGTAAAACTGCAGAGAATCCAGCTTTCAAGCTATCACACACTTGCCTTCTGACTTGTCTAGGCTTTTCTTTACATTTTTACACAGTGATCTCAAAGCTATAAACTGAGAGAGTGTTGGGTTCCCCTGATCTGATCGACTGGAGCATAAGCATTATAGTTGCGTGCAACCGGTGTGGAGCAGGCACATAGATACATTGAGAAGAGCTTCAACAAAATAGGGACCTTATGGATGGAGATGGAGGGGGCGATGGGGGGAACAGGTGAGATGGTCAGTCTCAATGAAAAATGTTATATTTGATCCTTCCCCAGTAACTTGTCAGATTGCAAATTAAAAAGGCAACAGTGTATACATTAGTTGGCCATTGCCTTACGGAGGTAAAGGCATCAACCTGGAACTAGTCTCGCCTCTCAGTTTGAAAGTTTCGATTCAAGAATCCCAGGTTAGGATTTTCATTTCTAGACTGATTCTAATCTATTTCTAATGCAGTGTAGGGGATGTGCCATATTGTTACAGATGTTGTCCAAGGGACGAGATGTTAATCTGAGGGAATTCTGTTTTCGAGCCATAATAGTAGTAAAATAATCCTGGCATTGATACAATGCCTTATCATGTCTTTTAGATGTCTCAAAGCGCTTCACAGAATATACTGTAAAGTGATTTGACTGTATATTTTGTGGGCAAGTTGCTCCAAGGACACCATACTATATCTTGGCTGTTTTTCTGGTACAATGCTCTATATAAAATTGGATGCCATGTTCACCAGCAAAATACAATAACTTGCATTTATATAGTGCCCTTCAGGCACAGTGAATCCTGTGAAGCACTTTGAGATGTTCTTCTGACATGAAGGGTGGTGTATCAAATGTAGGGATCATTATTACTATTATCTAAAATGACTTAATTTGTAGAATTGTGGTCCTTCACCGTCTGATCGCTGTGTAGTATCCTACAGCGATTGAATGCTCTTTCCTCGAACGAATAACACTGCCATTATCTTTGCCCTGATTTGCACACTCTACCATCTGAGCTCCACCTCCAAACAACCCTACTTTTTAAGCTGCTAATTAATGGAAAGAAATACGGCGGCAAAGTAAATGCCGGGCCAATAAATACAATTGCCCTTTGAAAAACATCTGTATGGACGCAATTCATAGACTAATATGGCCACTAATATGGCCAAAGGTGTTCAATTAACAAAACAAAGAAAAGCCTTATGTTTGATAAGGCACCTTAGCATTGTCAACGTGTCTCACCAAAGTGCTTCACAGGATTTGACTGTAAAGGGTCATAATTTCTATGTAATTGTAGGCAGTCAATTTGTCCACACCAATATCCCATAGACAGCCATGAATTTAATGACCAATTTTATTTGGGGGATTGTTGGCCAATACACGGGAAGAAATTCCCTTCTCTTTTCAAATAGTGCCATAGAACCCTTCCCGTCCACCTGAACAGACACATGGGACCTCGGTTTAACATCTAATCTGAAGGACGACAATGCAGAACTCTCCCCCCACCCCACACCAAGCAATGGGCTGGACTGTCAGCCTAAACTGTGAGCTCAAAGCCCCAACATGGGTCTTGAACCCACAACTGATTGAGAAACACGAGCACTGCCAAGTGTTCCTGACTGACATTTGGGACAGGCAATAATTGCCAGTAACACTGGCAAGTGAGCTAAGTGGTAACAAAATAAATTCCACTGCCGCAAGTACCAGAAATGCCCACAAGCTCATTCGGTCAGTAGAAACTTAGAGTGGCACAGTAGGCTGAATGGCCTCCTTCTCTTTTAAAATCCTTTACTGATCCCTGGAATCCCATTAGGAATTGCTGCACATTGGACTGCTCAATTCAATAGAGCTTGCTGTGCTTCCATGAGGCTTTGTTAGACTTTTAAGACTTTTTCTTAAAATTTAAAACCATGTAATTTCCTATGGACTAAACCAGTGGTGGCCAAACTCAACAAAATAAATGTTCTTAATTGAATAGTTTTTGATTTGTGCCATAAATCAAGAAAAAAATGGAAATTCTGTGAATGTTTGGCGGTGGGGGAGGGGAGGGTGGGGAAGGGAGGGAGGGAACGGGATGCACCTGTTGATGGCCTTTCGGCCACCTCCTGAACCGGGCCTTAGGTTCTCCATCACTGGACTGTATTGTCTACATCAATCATGGTTCCAGAAATGAAAATGGTCACAAATTACATTGTGCAAGAATGCGCAGTTATTCTTACAACTAGAACATTGGGTTTACGCGACCAAACCCCAACTGGCATCTTGTCTCAACCCATAGGGACATTTTGCCTTAAGAACTGTGGCAGGCAGAAATTACAGCCCATATGATCACACACAATTCTGGAAATTCCTTAAGTCCTTATTTAAGGCTGGATTTTGAGAACTTCTCAAATTCTGCACAGCCTTAAATTTTTAAGATAAACTGGCCTTGCACAATATGACTGGGGGAAATTTCAGGCCCATCAATTACTCATTCAAATGTTTTGTTCTAAAGTTACTAGAGCCCAGCTCTTTACTCCTTTGACTTGTTCACATCAGTCAGCCAGTGACGGGACCCGTTCAGATATTTCACAGTGTGAGCCATTAAAAAAATGTTACTGCAGGGGGATGTGAGGGGGTGGGGGGAGGGGTGGGGGGAAGGAGAGGACCAGGGGTTTAATAATGATACTCAACGCAAGCTATGAGTATCGGTGAGAAAACTGCAGTGTTGTCTCTCATGGAATTTAATTTACATTTGTAGAGGGTTTGCAGCCAAACTTAGCTTGTGTGGGCGCAGGGAGCCCGGAGAGGTCTAAAAACACGGTCAAAGAGGAAGATCTTGAGGCGGACCATGAAGGAGACTACGAAAGGGGTGAATTTACTGCACGACAAAGGAAATCGATACTGAATGCCAAAATAACACCCGCTATCTTATTTGTATGTCATGTGACATGATCAAAAATAATAATTACTATGCAATTTTTTTTAAATGTTTCAATTTTGTAATTTTGCTTTGTACAATCCCACTATTTGTTAAGAGGTCACACCTGATCACAACCTACATATATATTTCTGGCAGTTCAAAGAAGGTAAAGAAAATGCTGAGCAGGTGAACCTGAGATACAATGAGATTATTGACTTCAAAAAAGGGGTGCGGGCTGGGTTGGGGATAAGGGGTGTTAAATAAATAACTCGCAGTGCTGACAGGCATATTGTTCAGTGCTGAGTGAGACATTCCAATTCTCTCCGATTTGTACTTGTTCAATTTTTCTCTCTCTTTTAAAAAAAAACTTTTTGCTTTAGATTTCCATGCAGGTACCTTCAGAACGAGAATGTCATGCCGTGGGAGAGTTAAAAGCTCCATTTGTTTTTGTTTTTTTGTGTGTTTTGGGATTTTGTTTTTTACAAAAAGAAAAAGATGAATTCATGCGCTGCTAATGCTTTTGGGTTATACGTTGAATTCTGGTAAACTCCAGAACTGCGTGCTGCTGGCAGTGCCATCCAAGACTTGGCGGTGCTTCCCTGGCATTGCTTTGCTGCCGTCAAAGAAATTGGTTCAAAACTCCCAATAGTCTCTTGCCTCTCTCTCGTGAGAAAGGATACGAGTCTTGAGAATACCCTCCACCCACCCACCCACCCACCCACCCTCCTCCCCCTTACCCACCCACACCTTCCCCACTATCCCCCACTGCAAGTGTATTTGGTGATCGATACAGAGAATCAATGAGGTGGTGATTATTTAGATTTTGACTTGTTCCCCTCCCACTTCCTCCCGCCCCTCCCCCCCCCCCCCCCCCACCACCCCATGTGTGTGTGTGTGTGTGTGTGTGTGTGTGTGTGTGTGTGCGTGTTTCATCCGCTGTGCTGAAAGTTGGCTGTCTGAAGTTCAGACTCTGCTAGGCAACTACACCCAGAATCCACGCTTGGCATCGCTCAATAAGGACCTTGCTGACTCGCATCATGCCTTCCTTTTTTCTTGACATTTCTTGCAACGCGCAGCAGAAAGGAGGTGGTGGTGGTGGTGATGATGATGGTGAGAAATGGTGGGAGGAAGGGAGGGAGGGGCAAGGAAAATGGGTGGAGAGGAGAGAAAGAAAACCAGAGAGAAAAAAAAATTAGTAACACCACAAAAGAACGAGTTTACGTTCCGAAGTGCTGGGCTCCCAGTGCAGTCAAGTCCTCACTTTAAAGCTTCTTTACAATAAATCACAAGACCTGAGGGTTACACTAAATCGAGGGTGAGATAGTACTGGCAAGCAATTTGTGACAATTTCTTTACCAATTTTTTTTTAATGCAAATTTTGCTATCATTCTTAGCTCTAGTTTTCCCACCACCATCCCCCGAACGGCTCAACTCCCCTTCATTCCCACCCCCCTCCCCATCTTGCCGTCACACAAAAGGATGGGGGATTGCCCAGCTATTATCACAAATTGTACAGCAGCCAGCTTATCAAAGTCACAGGAGGAATGTCTCACTTTGGCTGTGTCGCGGAGCAGCACATTTGTGGAAGATTTGGCTTTAGACTAAGGGATTGATCTCTATGATAGAGGCTTAAACAGGGCCCAGCACCACGAGACGCTCAAATGTCACACTTACACAAGGGAAAAGTCAAGAACACACCACACCTATTATATATGCTTGGAAAATGGACAGAGTTGTGACTTGCCAACCTTTAGAGACAGAAATAGCTCTGAAGCTCGTGAGGGCTTCGAATTCCTCCAACCCACTCCCCCTTCTCCCCTCCTCAGAATATATCTCACTACATTGACTGTCCATTATCCCAGAAAAAGAAAAGAGTTGGCTGGAAGGAAAGGAGGCAGGGAGGGAAGGAGCAAGGAAGAAAAAATGTAATCTTCTATCAAAATAACAGCTAGACGTCACAAAGCAACAAAGGGTGTGCATCAACCTCCCCAGAATCTGGCTTAATGTGGGGCATTCAGCACTGCCTCATGCTAAGGCACCTCAACCTATTGTTGTGTGTCCTTTTTCCCAAAACATGCCCACCAGTGCTATAAACGGCATGCAAAAAAAAAAAACCCAAACAGAAACAAACAGAAGCAACCGGTGATATCAAAAAGACTTTGCATCAACATAAAGAATAACCCACGGGAGGGAACCTCCACACAGGGTTGAGATTTTCTCTCTTCCCAAAGCATTTTGGAGGTTCCAGAATCGACCAAATTCTTAAATGCAGTCTTAATTTTCGAGACAGTTTTCTGCAAGTTTTGTTTTTTGGAGAACCTCAGCTAAAAAATGTCTCCTTAGTATAAGACTGAATTCAATAATTAGCCTAACTCTGAAATCTCTGAAATGCTAAATTAACAGAGTAAATCTAAACCCTGGTGGAACTTTTACCCATTGGGGATAGGGAACCTGAATCCAGATTTACTCTATCTTCTAACTGACCAGAATTTACCAAAGTCTTGAATCCGGTCTTAACTGGGAAAGATGCAGGAAAAACGCCTTCAGAATGATAATTGGTGTTAAGAACTTCCCCAATTCTGCGCACTAAGAAAATATTAGTGTAATGTCCAGATCCAGGTGGGAATCTGTTGCCCCAGAACTGATTGATATGAGGAGCAAGCCCTGTGTTACTACAGGAGCTTAAATAGAATTACAGTGCGCTCTGCGTGCTCTGGTGTCTGTCGTGTGCCTCGTTCTCACACCAGCATTCATTACTATCATATTGTTTCTCCTGGAGCTGAGTTCCCTCCAATGTCACAAGCCTTAACAATGGAATCTTGGAACCCTCTGTGAAGGTCTCGGTCTGGTTCCTCAGCCAGGCAGGTCTGCAGTAGTCGAGGGTCGTGCTTGGAAACGCAGACTGGCAGCAAGGATTCTTCCCACTTACCCTGTTCACTGTGCAAGCTGAAGCTCTAATGGGAAGGGTGGTCCTAGCTGGACAAGCAGCAAGAAGCTCACCAGACAGTGCTCTCAATGACAAACTGTGGTTTTAGTTGGTTTAACACCAGAGGCACCACAAAGCACACTCTGGGATCCTCAAGCCTTGGTTCTCACCGACCTGTGGCCTTATGTTTTCTGGAGTTAGGAAAGCGGAGTGCATCCCTCCAGAGGGAGAATGCTTATTCCATTCCAAATACGGGTATTTCCATGTATGGATACTCCTAAACAAGATGGTGGCTTTCCGTGTGTATGATTCACCTGACAGTTCAAAAACAATTACTAGTTAGTGATCGGAGTGACCCCCAATACATTCACCCTCAGAAAGCAGTTACCCCAGTAAAGGGATATTCCGTTAAACCTAGAGAATTCTCCGGGATGGAATAAATAAGCCTCACTAATTGTTCCACCTTCACTCCCAAGGAAAATACATACAGGGTGACCATATTCCTTGTCAGTTTGTTTGGCCAAGCCTTTCTCGCCATAGCAAGAATGTATAAACCTGCATTGCAATTCATTAGGCAGTACATGATCTTTGCCCCTTTGCTAGAACCTCATTATGTGGAGGCAATGCCAAGCAGATGAGGACGGAAGACTCATGAATGCACTTACCAGAAAATTTATCGGGCAACCAAGTTTAATGAATAGGCAGTCCAAAGGGCTAACAAAGCGCACCTCTGCTATGGGACGTTTCACACATGCTGCTGTGAGCACAGTTCCATTTACCAACTGCATTAGAGACGTTCTGGTCAATAATCCCCAAAATAAATTCAGCCATTCACATCATCGCTATTTGTGGGACATAGCCGTACAAAAATTGGCACTTGCATTGGCCTATAAATACAGTAACTCCACCTTACCTTAATAAAGCCCTCTGAGTTCTGATAAAGCCCCTTGAGACATCCTCCTGACTTGAAGGTGCCATTTCATCATTATTATCCCCATTCTATGTGTAAACTCATTGAGCTAACGATTGGAATGCTGGGTTCTGCCCTAAACCAACACCTGCTGACATTAAATGAGCTTTCCGAGGTGGCTGGAAGGAAATAGAAAGAAGCTCACATGGTCGAACGAGGGTGTTCAAATGCTTGTCTCTGCCCGGAGCAGCATATTAAAGCGTCCACCCAGAGTCTCAAACAGAAGAAACTATACTAAGATGTACATTCTCTGTTCTTCCCCCAGCCTATCATAAACCGAGCATACAAGGAAATGAAAATGATCTAATGCTGGCCTCTATGCAGTGTCTTGTATTCAACTCCATGCGTTCTGGATACTCATGCAATTCTTTCATCATCTCGACGTACCATCCCAAGAGATAGAAACATTGGAACGTAATTTATGAATCAATAGTAGGGCAAGTGACATATTTACAATAAAGAATTGATTGTGAATTGATCACTTTTCTCTCATTGCATCTGTTCCCCTCCAAAAAAAACAACCCATATAACATTATAAGGTTCCCAAGGACGTCAACCCTACCCACCCCCGCCCAACCCTAACTCACCCAAATTGGTTTGTGCATCAAGCCAATAATGCACATTGGCTTTCTTTCAAACTGGCTTCAAAGCAAATTACAGGAAGTAGAAATGCAACAAAAAAAGGATATATTCTTTTTTCAAAAAAAATCATGCACTTCAAGCTTTGAGCTAGGCCAATCCAAAGTATCTGCGGTTCTGCTACAGATCAGCCGACGTAAAAAAAATGGCGTTTCTCTCATAACCCGGGACTGTTTTTTTCTGCCCGTGCATGGGGGAGAAGGCAAGGAGGCAAATGAAAACACCGGGAACGGGGATAGGAGGCGATTGACTGGCATTTGCCTCGCCACAAGAATGGCCCAACCGCGAAGCAGAATTATGGTTACTTTTGAGTCTTGTAGCAGGACCCCGAAACTTGGGTGTTTATAAAGCGAAGGTTTAATGCCATAGCCACTGAAGAGAAGACATGCGACGTTGCTTACTTAAAGCCCCATCCTGTCCCCCCA
The DNA here is from genome assembly GCA_035084275.1 of Hydrolagus colliei. Lineage (NCBI taxonomy): Eukaryota > Metazoa > Chordata > Chondrichthyes > Chimaeriformes > Chimaeridae > Hydrolagus > Hydrolagus colliei. The sequence goes on along the minus strand of CM068747.1, from coordinate 5,680,591 downwards.
AGGACAATAGCAGCCACCAGGATGGCGCCTGCGATGGCCCCTATTATAAGATTGGTGGCACTAGGACCTGTGACAAAGGATCAGGGGAAGAAACAAATAAGAACCAACCAGCAAGGTCACATTGGATGGAAAACATATAGCTGTTCATCCTGATCATAAATGACTGAATAACAAAATGATACTGTCTCACTGTTAGAACACCAGATCACTTAAAACAGATAAAACCTTTAAAAGCAAATAGCACGGTTCTCAAACTGTTCAGCTCGCCCACTTAACAGATTTGGGCAGATTGAGGAGTTCACTTGCTAAGATCATTCTCATAGGGAAGCATCTTTTAACTGTGTTGTCAAATAGCACCAACACAATACAGATAGAGGAGGGGGCTCATAACTCAGCTTCTATCAGGAGTGACAGAGGAGGGGGAGAGAAAGCCTGTGATAGAAAGAGAATATTACATAGAAGCGATAGAGAGAGTGTGTGGTCGAGAGTGCATGAGAGCGTGAAAGATCAAGAGCAATGGAGAGAGAAAAAGTTTGAAAGACGAAGAACGCGTGATACATAGAGAATGATGAGAGAGAAAGAGGTATACACAAAGGGAGAGAGAGTGATGCACAGTGAAAGAGAGAGTTTAAACCAGGAGAGGTAGACCTACCAATGCTCTAGTTGGCAGTGTTTGCCTTTCTTCATTGAAGCAAAATCATTTGCATTCAGCTCCTCTTTTTATCAAAAGTTAAAAGTGTGATAAAAACTCTATGGCTGCCCCCACTACCCCAGGATTACTTTTGGAATGTGACCTAAGCATTCGGAATGTCACAAACAAATTGTATGTGTGGCACTTGATGAAAACAACATTTACATAGAAATAAAGCTTGCAACATTCACCTTGTAACTCTCTGAGGCCATTCAAAGTCCCTCTCTAGCGGAGCCCAACCAGGCGTCTCTGTGACTTAAGAGTAACCCCTGACTTAGGCTGAGTTACAATATTACAAAAACAGCGCCTGATTCCAGCTGAACTAAACAACCAGATTGGCTTAAAAACACATTTACTGTGAAGATTCTGTAAAACACTGGCGACTCGTGAAGCCTGAGATCTCACTGGACTGGGCATGTCTTGTGCAGTGTGGAGGAGCAGGGGTTGGCAGTACACTAGCTGGATGAGCTAATATAGTATTCGAAGAAGCTTTTGGGGGCATTCATACCCTTATAGCATCCCCTTTACTTTACAGGGATATTGGTATTGTGTGCAACCCCCCTACCCACACCTGCGGTGATTGAGCCTGTGAGCTATTTAGGGATTTGCATCTGAATAATCCTCAACCCAATACTATTTTGCTCAGAAGCAGGCTGAGGCAAAAAAAACTTTATAACTGGTGTGTGGATTGCTTCCTTATTCCAATAGTGAGAATAATGAGAACCTTCCCTTATTTGGGAGAAAGATTATATAGAGTATTCTTCCCCCATCCCCAGAACTGAGGTTACTACACCCTATCACATTAATAACCCTCTGAAACTCCCTACTTCAATCCATGCATTGTCCCCTTCAACTGCTCCTTCTTTGCCCATCTTCAAATCACACCTGGAGACTTTCCTCTTTGATATTATCTATGTTCACCTTCCTTACTTCCCAGCTCGGCATCAATCTACACCATAGTTAAGCGCTCCAAGACATTACCCAGTGTGAAGGGTGCTATACATCAATAGTTGTGTTGCAATCCAGCTTCCAATTACCATCCTTATCACCTTTGTAAAATTGGCACAATTTGTATTGTTTTAAATAAAGGTGGAATGAAAGAAAACAAGCTGATTACCACCACTGCGCTGCTCATCAACTCCTTGTTCTATGGTTTAAGATCATTGCTATCAGTTTCCACAATGAATAATGTTGACTCCCCCTCAAGCTTCATGTATTTTCTGTGCCAAATTCAAGGCCAAACCTGTGCTGTAGCATTGTGGCAAGTCTGCACTGGCTCTCAGAGGAAACTTCATTCAATCCCACTGCCCTACCACATACCTCTTCAAGCCTCTAACCTTGATAAATCTATCTACTTTTCCTTTGAAACCCACAAGGACCATGCCTTGTACCACCTTACTTGGCAGTGCATTTCACATGAATCTGAATTTTTTAAAATTCTTCTCAGCTCTTCCTACGTTCTTCTTGTGACTTTCTAAAAGTAATGCCCCCTAATCACTGTCTGCTCTACCACAGGATATTTCACATGGAGACTCATATCAGTCATACAGTGAGCAAATAAAGAGCCTTGAAAGGGAGAGTGCCTAGGTCCTCTCATTGGGTCAAATGCTTGCCCTTGGCAGTGTGGGCCAAGGATCAGATTTTCCTGTTCTGAGCACAATGTTCAACAATGGAATTTTACTCGCTGGAGTGTGTCCAGAATTTTTGTGTCCTTCTCTAACTCAGCAAGCAGCCCACTCTCCTCAATAGACACCTTCTGCATCCCTTGGATCGGATCTGGAGGCTGCGTTGATTCAAATCCAAAAAAGTTGCAGGGAATGGTTTGTTCTTGCATGGGAACTGAGGACTATTCCTCTAACTAATTGCCACAATGAATCTCTCCGATTATGTCAGGACATCTCAGTTCAGATTAATGGCTTGAAACCCAGAGGACTGCTAGAATTAGCTGCTTGGGAATGGGATCTAGGAATATAACTATCCACCAAATTCACTTCCTCCACCCACCTCCCTCCCTCACAAAAATAAACAATGCGTGTTTGTGATAAGTGTTTTCCTTCAATGTTGTTACCCAAGAAAGAGTTAATTTTTCCCCTGATGCCCCACATACCCCAGAAAAGGAGGGGGTTCAACACGACATGGACACATCACATGGCACAGACACACTGTCAATCACATGATGCAGAAATACAGTCAACCACAGGACGTAACAAGCCAATGGGGCAAGACACAGAAGGGCTCAGGTGCAGACATGTACCTCACACACTGGCACCAACACCACACTCTCAAACCGAGAAGGATGCTTACTCTATTCCCCACCCTGTTCCTCCAAATATCACCCCCAGAGCCAGAATGATCCCTGCCACTGCACCTATTAGCCTTTTAGTGGCCATGCTCACTGCACAGAGGAGGAGGGGGAGTACGGAGGGAGGGAGGGGGAGGAAAAAAGGGATATTTTAGAGCAACACCATCACAGCTTGTTGAAGGTATGGTTAGTGTCTTGAAACCCCCCAAATAAAATTAAGCAAAAAAAATCAGCTTTTTTTTGAGGGTGGGTGGGTTGGGGGGGCTAGGCGGGGGTGGTTTGGAAAGAATTTTCATATTCGGCAACATTCAGAGAAATATCAACGGTTGTTGGATTCTTTAAACAATTTATTGCTGATCTCATAAAGACGTCACACACCAAAATGATTAAAAATACCAAGTGGGAAGAATTCAGAATAAACCACTTTCTAATGATTTCTTTGTTCCCGAGTTGTGCGACCGAATTAACAGACCCGTGCTAACATTCAGCTGGGTAACATTCAGTAAAATATGGCTATTTCAGAGAAAGACGCATGCTTAAAGCTTTGAGTATATAAATGCCTGATGTTGAAAACAAATAGAAAGTAACAGTCAAAAAGAAAGTCAAAGCACTCGGGTTAGAGGGATAACATGGCGATTTTGTCACTTAGCCTCACCTGAAATAAACAGAACAGAATGAAACAGATTTTTAGTCAAAACCAAACGTGTCACAGAAATATGAACACACGGACACAAAGATGGAGCCTGGTGAAGCATTGACAGTGAATTGAAATAACTTTTTTCTATTACACTTTGACATGCAAGAACACTTTTATATTTTCTTCCCACCTCCGCCTCCCCACCCCACCTCCCTTTCCGGATTCAGCCTTCACCTCTGCTCTCTTTAAATGTAAAACTCATTCCAACCTGAATTTGGGAAAATTGTTAAATTCAGTCTCAATTTGAAAAAAAAAAAACTTTGGTAAAGAACTGTGGAAAACCGTCTTCCTGACTGAAACTGGACTTCACAAAATTCTCAGCGATGTTAAATTTAAACCTTTCTGGTATTGAGGTTAAAACCGGGTAGACATTTAGGCTTCAGATTTGGGCCGTTTTTGAACCGAGCAACAAGTTGGGCTGTGTACACATTTCAAGTACCCCAAGATGAGGAGGGTTAGCAACTGGATGTGTGCTTGTCCAGTCTGGCAACTTACTGTCGAAGTCAAGCTCCCAAGTCAGGGTTCATTGCACTGCAGGAAGTTTCCATGACGCTGACCCAGATCACACAGTTTGCCCCACTTTCATTTCCCCCACTAGCTATTCTTGTGGCCTGGTAGCTCAATGCCGATTTGAGATTAATTTGTTTGTGATGTTGGCTGTGGCATTCATGCCCACGGAATGGAATTCCATTATAGCTCGGTTATTGAGGTTTAAACAAACATAAAAAGGCAATGGATTGCTATAAAGGGCACCATCAGTGCTTCTGCATTCACTACATGTGTGCAGGACGTGATATCAAGTGGTGAGCTGATGACCTGGAAGTCACTTTTTAAAAAAATAAAGCTTGTGGAAATTTTAAAGAAACCTGTCCACACATTTTGTGTGATTTTCTGTTGGTAATTGTCAGGATTCCTGCACTGTATCTGAGAGGTCCAAACGACATCCCTGAAAACAGAATATATTCTCCGCTCATCTCAGCCTCAATAAGCATCTCTCTCCTTGACAAATGAAAGAAATTCACCAAGTGAAAACAAATAAAAGCAAATAACTGCAAATGGAAGGGAGTACAGGAATAAAGTATGTCCGATGCACAATTAATGAAACCAACATGTCAAGAGGATGAGTCCAAAGCTGTAATTCAATCTTGAGATTTCTGTTGCCCTTTAAAAGTCTTTTATGATCTCATCCAAGGTGATCGATTAGTTTGGATTACAACCTTGCCATTTGGTCCCTGCTGTCCAACATTCCCTGTTTAATCCATCATGGTTTCTTATATGTATTCACATTAGAGAAATCCAAATGCTATATTAATTTTAATCTTTCATTAGAGGTGGCTTCCAGTGTGTCTCTGCACCTTGTTGACCCTACTGCATTTTCTTCCTCTCAGCAGGACTAACTCATCTTAAGATGTTAGTCTTAGCTTGAAGTCTTGTGTAAGTTGTAGCCTGGAAAAGTGGAGGGAGCAGACAGGTGACCGAGTAAAATTTGTAGTTGTATGTTGCAGCCTGTTAATTTTTAGCCTATATGGCTTAGCGTGCAAAACTATTTTTATCTCAAGATGTTGGGTCACACAGAATTGTGTTGTAGTTTGGAAGCTGGTTTTCCATGGTTCTGCAAAAGAAACTGGCTTCCAAATGAAGAACAAATTGAAGAATTTCTGCAATCTTGCATTTTCAGACAAAATGGTCTTACGGGCTATGACTGGCTTAACTTTCAAGCCTATTGTTATAACACATTCTCTTTTGAAAGCTCTCCCCCCATCGCCCACTGTTTGATGACCTGAGCAGGAAATCTATTCCCTTAAATCTGACTGATGTCTAGTAACTAGACCTTGGAGGTGCATGTGAGTGACATTATACTGACTCTCCCCTTCTGGCTCAGCTGTACTTCTCTGTAGAGAAAGTCAAAGAAATGTTAATGTCTTTCCAAGACAACCAGGCTAAGATCGGGAACTCAGCAAATGAGACACATGGGCTGTGAAGCTGTGCAATAGATTCTGCTGCATAGTATGATATTATATCAACCAGCCCCTCCTTTTGCACAAGCTATTTAAACATGGTTTACGCATGGCGTTTAGTAGCCTCCTACACAAAGCTCTCTTGTTCAGGATGGTGAGAGAGTAAAGTCTGATACAAGCCAATCAGTAAAAATAGCAATCTTCACTAATCTTTATTAACAAGCTCTCCCACAATAGAGACAAAACGATGAGCAAATTAAAATTTGCTGGCATCAATGCTTCTTTCAACAATATGCCTGCACGCAAACTGCAGAAGACATGTACATATCTTTAGAAAAAAAGGAAGCCATTTGGCCCGTCGAGTATGCCCTCCCCACCCCCAGCTACTATGCAAAACACAAAATACTGCAGATGCTTAAATCTGAATCAGAAACAAAAATCCCTGGGAGCCCTCAGCAGGTCAACAGCATCTATGGAGAAAGGAACGTGAGTCAATGTTTTGGGTCCCCGACCCTTCGCCAGAAGCATGCTGCCAGACCTGCTGAATTTTCTCAGCAACTTCTGTTTAGCTTCAGGCTAAACTATGCATTGCTCACACCAGATATCCTAACCACCAGGTTCAAATTTCCACCTAGTCTCAGCAGGTGAGTCTGTTTTAGCTTAAAGTGTAAGGTGTGTTGACTTCAAATGTAAGATGGAGCAGAATTGTAAACAAATGATCACTTTAGACGTCAGATCCGTGTGTTGAATTGAGGTAAAGCAACTTCTGGATTAAGAGAGGATTTAGGAATCTCTCACAATTCTGCATGAATTTGCATTTAAAGAAAACAACAATCTGAAAAGCCTAAAACTGGCTAGAATTCTAGGTCTCAACAAATCCAGAGGTTTTACTCACATCTGGGTAAAGAAGTCTTAATGAAACCAAGTGGTGGGTTCCAATAAAGTCCTTTAACTGAATAACAGGGAGGCTGTTCGTTCTTCTCGACAGAAAGACTATCATTTGCCCTCCCGATTCCCCCTGCCCCCAACACTCATCTGCATCTCCTTTAGTCTAGTTACTCAGTACCATTACTGTCCTCTACTCTACCTCCCTGCTTAACCATAGAGTAAGTCTACTGAAAAGGAAGGGAAAATATATCCAATAGTAAAATGAAAGAACACTTTAAACAAAAAGACTGGAAACTGAAAACGGAATTTGTCCAGCACAGATTTCTGCTGGGCGAATGAATCTCACACCACCTATTTATTTAGCTTTTAAAGCCCTCCTGACAGCAAAGGGCTCAATGTCTCATCTCTGAATGCATCGTACCTCTATTTTCCCTACCCTCGGAGTTTGGATTTCTCTGAGAACAAAAGGATGGATGGAATAAAAATGGCAGTGGAGGCCTGTAGGTCGTCATGCTTTTAGAAAAGAGTTGGAATTGAAATTAAACAAACCCCTGGGGCCTTCCGGAGGCTTCTTTAAGACGTGCCGTTTAGGATCGTACATGCTGCAGTCAGTCCCTGCCCATGTCCCCTTGCAGATACAGGTGGCTTCATTGCTGCAAATCTGCAAAGTATCGAGCAAAGCAGAAGGTATTCAGTGCTTAATTCATGACTCTCTGCAGACCCAAAACTCCACCTAGTCTCAGACTATGAGGCCATTTCATAGTGTGTCAGCCTGGCTCAGTGGGTAGCCAAGACCTGTCCATATTTTGCCACAGGAGGGATCCTTTGCCACACATCCTAACAAAGCTTTTCAGCATACTCAGGCTCAGAGACTATGTTTGAGTCAAGCTGGTTACAGCCCAATGGATGCGATCGCAGATTCTGCCTGTTCTGCTTCGGATAACGCCACAATAGAATCAAAAAGCTTGTGACAGTGGTACGCGCTTCGTAAAGGCTGGGAAAAGTGCCTGAGTCTTCTACATCAGGAATTTGAACTCATGTAATCTAGGCTGGCAATGGTGGTGAGCTACATTGACCCACAAAATTATCCACAAAGTGAAGGGAGTTTCTCCCAAATGCCCTGACCAACAATCCCCCGAATAAAATTTGATTGTTCACTTCATGGCAAGGATTGTGGGGCATTGCTTTGCATAAATTAGTCGTCACATTTGCCTAAAAAAGGCAGACTTTACAGTCCTGATGTGAAAGGAATTGTATTTCAACACAAAGATTATTTTTTTTCCCCTGGAGGGAACAGATGGCAATTGAGGTTTGTACACGAGGAATTCTATGCAACCACTAATCTGGATCAAGGTGCTCTCCGATCATGGGATTTGGGACTTGGAGTGGAGAAAAGGTATTACACTGAACAAGACCCTGTTTACGGCGCAAGATTTTTCTAATGGTTATGTTTGAGCACTTTCTCCTGACCTCGCTATCTTAATGTTTGAACCACCAGGACACAACACTCACCCCATGGCCAGAGCAAACCTTCGCCAACGAGCCGATGGGACAGTTGCTGATGTTGAAAGACAGAATGGTCTGGCACTTCCGCTCCAAGCACATCATGGATGGACCGCACGGAGTCCCGTCCTCCACGTAGCCCAAGTCCGTCGAGTCATCCATTATGATGTGCCCACCACTGAAAGACAGAAGCCATGAATAGCAAAGAGTCCAGAGCTGTGAGCCACAGGCAGAGACAGGACGCTTTATAATTGCATGTTGTTATTGATCGTACGCCCAACTTTTCAACATAAAAGGTCACGTGGAGCAAGCGGGACCTGGTAACAGTGACACTCCCAATAATCCAATTAATGGGTTGGGCCGTTGTCGTGAACTGTAAGACAGCTTCTTTGGATTTGTGTGCTTTTTGACTAGCAGTGTGTATTCCTGGATGGTGAAGAACTCAGTTGTGCCATGAAGTTCACTACTGTCTCAAACATCCTCTCTGCTGGGACATTCATTGCTTTTAATTTGGGGTATTCGAGGGGCTGACACAATAGGAAACCCCTTATCTTGGTTAAGATTTTCCAAACCTAGAGAGTTCTACATGGTTAATAGTACCCACACACAGACCCATATTTCTGTTGGCATACACAGGTGGAACTCTCAGCCTGGTATAGGGGGGTAAATTCAGAACGAATCTACGCAAACACTATTTCAATGAGCGAATAGTGAACATGTGGAATGGGCTCCCTCCATTTTGATTCTTTCAAAACACATAATAGATTATGGGATAGGGTACATAGGTAGCTTGGGATACATGTGCATGCAACTGCCTGGAAGGTGAACTAAATGAACCTGGGTCTTTTTCCATCTAACATTTCTTATGTACTTGTGTTTGGATGCTTCAATCCCAGATTTTTCAGGATTTGCATTGGTCTGTGGTTTAGATGCAAAGAGGTTCATGCCCAAATACAGCTCAGATGTCAGGACCTCAGGTTTACAACTGTCCAAGGGCAGTTGATATTGAAGGCAATAAAACCGATTTCAAAAATAGTCCTTTGTCCAAATCCGGTTCAAACATGGCATGATATTTATTTGAGGGATTTTGCTATTTGCAAATTGGCTGCCGTGTTAACGTTCAATGTACTCACTCGCTCCAGTTTACAGTGGTACACTGTGAAGTGTTTTGAGGTGTCCTCCTGACGCGAAAGGCGCTGTGATAAATACAAGGATTATTCTTAATGTACTTAGTGGGGAACGAGCCCCAATTGTTTGCAATAGGAAGATTTGAAAAGGCTGAAAGCCCTACCTACAGTCCACCAGCTTTCCCTGGTGGTAGAAGGATGTGGGAGTGATGTCACCGCCAATGTGGCCAATTCGCGGAACTCGACTAATGCTAGCGCAGAGGAGGTAGCCGCAGAACACATCACTGACATGGGGAAGGTCAGAGGTCGAGCAGGAAAGGCAAGCAGGTGAAATAGAAGGTAAGATAACAGGAATAAAAAAAAGGGTTAGAAACACTGACAATCAATAAAAAAGACAAACGTGGTCAAACGTTATGAGAAGTACGTCTGGGTAACACAGTAAACAATACCGAACTGGAGACACTGTACGGAGCGACCGACTGCCTCATGCACATTCATCTCTCTCCATTAACAACGGAAGGAATTTTCTACTTATATTAGAAAAAAAGCATTAATCTTTTTCTTATTCTCTGTGTCCCATTGCCTGCCGTTAAAGGTATTAATGCAAAACCAGTTCCACGTTCCTGCTGACGCACTCATTAGCTAATATGTCACACTGCTCCCAGTTTGGGAGGATTTTTCTTATACATTTAGCAACCTGGTTGTGGGGGTCAGGGCCCAGAGTGCTGGACACCATCAAGTTTTAACAGAGTGTCTGGGGGGGGTAAATCAGGACACACACTTGTTCACCTCCTTCCACTAAACAGTCACCTCTTTCCATGAAAGAGTCAGCTGACTGTAGAGGAAGAGGGAAAAACTGAGGAAAGAAGTTAGACATTACTGAGAAGCCCTGGAAACGCAGTGGATCACACCCACTTCAATGATCTAAGTACAAGACATGTAACGGGCAAGCAATTCACACTGGAAGCGTTCCGTGTGCTAAAACCCCCTTGTCGTTAATGGAGGGATTTAACCAGAGAACACTGCTGGCCTCAGTCCTCTCTCTACTGGCTATCCTGTGTCACCATTCCCATTTTTGTCACCAGCACTTTTCCATTCAGGACTTAGCAACAATTATTGATGTTGATGCCAACAACAACAGACAATAACCCACATAGAAAGGCTAAAACGACAAAAGAGAAAGCATGTTTACTGCTCCATTTACCTGACCTGTACCCTTTTGCTTTACCTGTAAAGATTTTGTTTTGATGGGCTACATTGCAATTATTGCCATTTATTCACTATAACATGGAGTACACGTGCATGCTAACACTCACAGTAACCTACTGCCTCTGGTGCTTGACCACCCGTTGAGGCAATAATCTCAAATCCAACGCTTCCGTATTGCAACTTACTGTTTGCTGCATTGGAGCCATTTCTCACCGACCTTCCCACAGTTGCCTTTCTCTGTGCCTTCAGTGTTCAGCTTCTCGTAGCAGAACTTCTCTGATCCTGTGGATTCTGTGAATGAGGGACGCCATGAGAAAACCTCAGTTTTATGGGACAGTGTCATGGCTAGCAATTTGTCATCAGCAAAGTCTTGATGTACTGAGGACCTGCCTGGTTCAGGAAATGGACTACTGAGTCCGCCATAGAGGTTTAAGTTGATTCTGACATTCGATCGACACACATCATGTTGAAGCCACTTCAGCTTCAAAGAAGACCTTGCTTACATCCCCCAAAGAAGAATAGTTACTAGTTGGTCATTTGACATGTAAGGACTTTATAAAGTTCACTTACTTGAGCCCCAGATCTGTTTGCATTGGTTATCCCTGGTTTTGCATTCTCCATTGAAACACCGCCCCTGTAAGTGAGAAAGGTCCACGGTTTACACATTCAGACCAGAAGACCCATTGAAGGAACTATGGATGGATTAGGCTTGTGGCAAGGGAATGAGGCTGCTATAATGTTGATGGACCATATATGGTACTAACCTTGTTGAAATCACAGCCATATCCATCTTGTTTGTGCAGGTTTGCCGGGCACTGGGGGAAACAGTGACGTGTAAGGAAGCTACAATCACAACTGAACCCCCATCCCCAACGACTCTTTAAACAGCATTGGTCAATGATGTTACCCCATAATGATACCAATAATGTCAATGCCCTTGTTGGTATAGGTCAGTCATCATGTTCTTAACACAAGATTACAAGGTTGCTTTAGATGAAGAAAGCCCATTAGCCCATCCAATCTCATCCTACTCTACCATCCTCCCCACACAGGTCATAAGATCATGGAAATACGTGTTATAACTCTTTGGTTTGGCTTTTATGCCTCAGAACATCAATGCTTAAGAATGTAATACTTTTCCCTGCTAGGAGCTGGGGTTCCCCTACACGAGACCCATTAAATTAGCACATCTTGGGTTTCCAACCCTTCTGCTCCATATGGCTGACTGCCTTTACCCACTAGCTTTAAAATTGCACTGAGGATAGATGGGAACACAATACCTGGCCAGAATCTCCTGGGCAGAACTCTGTTATATCACAGTCATTCACTGCATCTCGGCACTCGTAGCCTCTCTTGAAGAACTGAACAGAAGACCACAGAGTTAACAGGGTTATCAAATCACTTATAGCTTGAGGATACTATCCCACTCCCCTCTTGCTCTGCTGTTTTGGTGTGCCCTATGTTTGGGGTTTATTTTCTCAACCTGAATTTAAATCCTAAATACCTCTTGCCCTCTCAGATTTCTCACCACCCAGCCTTTGGCTCCATCACACAAAAATTCCTGCCCTATGCCTTCCCACCAATCTAAAGACATGCTGAGTTTCTCTGCAAGTCACTGGGATCGGTTACCTGACAGGTGACATTACAGCAGGGTCCATCGCTGCAGTGAGCTCCATTGGCAAGAGAACACTTTTTACAACAGTTTCCGAAGCATTCCTGAAAAGGGGGGTGGAATCAGAGGGAGAGGAGAGAAGAGAGGGAGGGGATGGAAGGACAGGGGAGGATGGAGGGAGGACAAAGAAAATGCTTGTTAAGAACCTTAACAAGCTCCACTTTGTGTAGATTTTTCTATATCATAATGTTGGCAACGTTGCTGCATGAAAATCATGATAACAGGTACTTCTGCCTGTTCAGATGGATGTCAAAGATCCTATAGCACTATTCGAAAACAGAAGCGAATGTCTCTTTCCCAGTGACCTGGCTAACAATCCTTCAAATTTAAAAAATGTTCACTCATTTCTTGGCTGTTTGTGCAACTATGTTGTGTGCAAGTGTGCTGCCAAATTTGTCTGTAAATACATGGTCATTCCATTTCCCACCACCACTACCAACAACAACTTGCACTTATATAGTGCCCTCCACACCAGCTAGCATCTCAGTGATCTTAATCCAGTGAAGCGCTTTGAGACATCCTTCTGATGTGATAAAGACTCTCCACCAAATGCAAATTATTATTTATTAACAAGGACTGCTCCTGTCGCACAGCAAACACTAGTCTGCTTCATGTAATCCACACTATCAACCCCACCATCGGCAATAGGGTTTTCAGCAATTCTGCCCTTGCAAAGCAGTCAGTTGGTCGGTCAATCAGGTCGCCCATCCCCGTCTCCCACCCACAGCTCATGTGCCCATCCAGTGCAGTGAAGAGCTTTGAGGCAGACTTCTGCTGATGTGAAAGGTGCTATATACATGTAAACTGTATTGTATTGCATTGGAGGGGGAAGTGCACCAGTGAGTGAATAAACTGAAATACTGTACACTCGTTCAACCCTAAGCTTACCATTCGTAACCCACAGTCACACTCTTCCCCTGATTCCACGTATCCATTTCCACATGTTGTAGATTCGAACAGCTGTAAAGGAACCGAGAGTGAATGGCAAACAGAGACACGTGGAAACCTGAGCATATACACAGGGCACGATGGTCTTATTCTCTCCAACAGTTTCCTTTCACCTCACCCTTCACTCCATCTCATCCAGGACCCCAGTCCCAGACAATATGGGTCATACACTTCATAGATGTTTGTGGGAGATCGCTGTTCGTATATCGTCCGTTGCGTTCGCCTACAACATACAAATTTCCTCTCACACCGGAGCTCACCCTTGTTGCTTTCATGTTCAGCCCTGGCCAGGTCCCTTACACTGGGTTATGATGCCAGCCTATTATTATTATTGATAAAATGTTTTCATAAGATGGTCACAAGAAGAGCATTTTTTTCACTCAGAGAGTTGGGGTATGGAATATGCTGCTAAATAAGGTGGTAAGAGGCCAAGTCCATTGTGGGCTTCAAGAGGGAAGTGAACAGTTATATGAAGGATACAGGCTTGACGGAGGATGGGAATAAGGCAGGATGGTGGGAGTGAATGAACACCTTGCTCTACGAGTCTGGGCAAACTCAGTGAACTGAAAGGCCTTGTTCTATGTTGTAAATTTCTATGAAAGGAAAAGAATCTGTTAAGAAACCTCTGCAACGTAGACCCTGTAAAATAAAAGAACGGGTGAAGACTCATCAGTCCATGCTGTCACTGTTGGTGTCAGCATCTCCACTGGAGCCAACACTCCTACTGGATCTATCTACTTTAATCCAATTTACCTGCTCCTTCCCTATAACTTTAAGTATTACAGTATTTTCCTTTATGTTCTGTAATCCACTTGCACAATGGTTTGGGTTTAAATGGGGCTGTGATAAAGACCGACAAATACACTGCTAAGAACCTCTTTTATGAGAACCTCTTACCTTTTTCGGTCGGTTAAAGAGACAGGCCCCTCCACCACGCTGTAAAAATTCCTTGTACTCAGCAATGCTACATTTGGAAAACTTGTGTGGGTGGTAATAGCTGAAAGAGTAAAAAAAAGCACACAGGAACAAACAAGTATGAGGGAACTTAAACAAATCAAAACAATATACTATAATTGGAATCCAAGCCACACCAAACTGAAGTGAACCTAAACCCAACCAAGCTCGATCCAACGTGTTTTATCACTCTGATTGGCCAAGGTTTGGATGAGTATAATTAGCCTAAGTGGCCCTGAGCTGGGAAATGAGTGAAATCTCTGTTATTTTCATTCCTGATCTCAATGTCGGCTGATCAGGCCATGCAGGTGGATTTTGAATCAGGACAGGATCAGGGATTCAGTACTGATGCTCCTCAGATCAAAATCAGCCTGTTTGGAGCTCACTGTCCCTGCCATAAAGAATAACAGGCTGAGTGAGTGTCTGCAGGGTCAACCTTTAGGAGAGAAGGAAAGGAAATAGCAGGGGAAGAGTGGATGGGGGGGGGTTTGTCACTCAGTAGGTGATGGCTGTGTGTTCAATCACATGCAACTTAGCCAAAGAGAATCGTAGCCACTGGAGAGTTAAGTGACTTGGCAAAGAACCTGTACGATTGTTTGTTTTAAGAGATAATGAAAACATTCCTCTCATCAAGTTACATTTTCTATTTAAAGAACCCAGTTGCAACCCAGTCGCTGTTTTGGTTCAAGTGTCCGATTAATGAGAAGCACATCAAGGCAGAGTGCCTCACTTTGCAATTCCAATTTTAGCATTGGTGTTCGATATCATAACAACGCTTAGAGCGCCAGGCAGCTGTGTGTTTTGTAAGTGCCCCATTTTCGAATGGTTATTTTGAAATCCAGATCAGATTTAATTATTCCTCTTGTGAAACCAATTGACATGCTCTCTGTTCTCAAGGCCCATCGGCACATGTTGACTCATGTTCTGGCCTTTTACGTGAAGCTGAGCCTGAATCAAAGGGCCAAAGGCTTGCTCAGAAGACAGGGGCTCCTCTCTATGTCTGTGACCTATTCGTACCATATCAATCCCTCAAAAAAAACCAATAATAAATTGGTCATTACAATCCACGATTATTTATGGGACACTGCTGTCACTAATTGGCTGCTGTGTTTTGCCCATATATATACAGTTAATTCACTTTATAGTATATTCTGTGAAGCGCTTTGAGATGCCTAAAAGACGTGAAAAGAGGTATATCAGATGTAAGGATTATTATTATTTACCTGTCTGTTCCCTCCGTTCAGGGGTCACTGGCCTGTTTCATGTCCTTGTCCTGCCTGCTCCACCATCAGCGGTCAGGCCTTCAGCTCTTCTGCTCGCAACCTCTCTGCCTCACCCCTCCCTTGCCTCTATCAGGGCCCATCTCAAAATTTTCGTCTTTGACTGTATTCGCGTTCCTAGCTCCCATCCCCCTTAACCTCCACTCCTCTTGATTACAACCCCCAATGCAGGTGCAAATCTTAACACTCCAGCACCGTGGGACGTCCTTCCTCGGAAAGGCACTATAAAAGTACAATTTATTGTTGTTGTAGCCCCTTACATTGAATAACTCGCCTTAGAAATGAAACCAGAAACAGTATCATACCCTGTGTCTTCCATGATGCAGCCAGCCCAGGAGCCAGGACACTCGCATTCCTCTGAGAGAAAAAATGAAGACAATGTCAGTCTGGCATCCGTGTCCCATCCTCACCTACTAGTCTATTGTCATGGTTAAAATGGCAAAAGTAGGATAGCAATATTGGAGTCTACTCTCAGACTTTCTGCTTCCATAGTCTGAAACTCCATCCCACAGTCACACACAAAACACAATGAAAGATGAGACTGATGTTGGATCAGAGACTGCACTGGGAGTGTGTGAGTGACTGTGATCGGAGTGGATGAGTTACTGTGACAGTAGTGAGTAGGTGACTTTGATGGGAGTGGGTGAGTGACTGGGCTGGAATGAGTGAATGACTGTGATGGGATTGAGTGAGTGACCATTTCAAGCACAGAATAGGGAAGGTGCTGACTTGGCGTGGTGAGACACAGTACCAGCCACCTTGCTGCAGATGCACAGAATTGATCGAGGTGAAAGAATGAAGAGAAAACGCTTACTCCGTTTTCTGCGGGAATTGGGCTCCCACTGGATCCCCAGGTTCTGGGCGAGACTCTGTCCCAGCGTGAGAGTCATTGACCACACATGTCCATACTGGATTCAAGGGATTAGAGAACAATAAGAATGTTAGAGTTTGTAAGAACAAACCACATTGCACCTCACAAAGTATTGTTATCTTGGCCTGCTTTTCCGTATTGGTTGTTGCTCCTCTGAGAAGCCATCCATCCTAAACCCAATTCCCTTCTCTTCCCCGTACCTTTCAATGTTCCTTGGCATATACCGGCCAAATACTTCTTTTTTAAGTGGCCCCAATCCACCCTGCTCTAAACGTTGCCCCAGTAAATCATTCCATACAATAACAACCCTCTGGGATACAAGTTCTTCCAAACCAATCATTTTTATGGACAGTCACAATTTTGAATTCATCCCATCTTCTCCTTCGCTCTCTGAACTCCATCCCAGACTCCCTCTGCCTTTCCTTCAAAACGGCCTTGAAGCTGATCTCTTCAACTGCACTTTTGGACACCTTCCCTTCTTAGATTTCACCCTCTCCCAGCTCGGGTTGCCAGTATGCAGTATTTAAGACATTCACCTTTAAGAAATCGTTCTAACGTGAACCATTGAAAGATAAATAATCCCTGAATTCCTCTCCCCTCTGATGGAATGGTGTAGAATGAGCTTTACTCTAACATCCACAATGCTTCACCCTAGTTCATTATGACTTGACGCTGACTTGCACACACTGAGTTTGAACTCTGCAAATTAATTTAGAAGAAGGTTTCTCTGAAAATCCTTTCACCTCATTCACGCCTATGCCACGTGCTGGGGAGCAAATGCCTCCGAAAAAAGCTCTGCTGCTCCTGGTGTTTTTGAATATAATCCCACTGCAAACACAGCACAAAGGCAAAGAGTTAGCAACAAACTGATTTGAAATAGTTGTTAAAAGAAACAGAGGAGAGGTCCGGAGAATTTTTTTCAAGCATTGAGTTGTTTGGATCTGGAGGGCACTACCTGAAAGGGCAATGGAAGGCGATTTGATAACAAGTGATAATGATAACAAGTGATTTGATAATAGAGTTCCAGATTTCCATTGCCCTTAATGTGAAAAACGCTTCCTAATTTCACTCCTCAATGGCATAGCTCTAATTTTAAGATTATGCCCACTTCTTCTGGATTCCACCTACCGGAGGAAACAGTTGCTTTATATCTTCCCTATTGAATCTCTTTTGAACACCGCAAAACTGGTTTGGATACTCTAAAGCATGGTGAACACAGGAACATAGGACTACTAGATGGAAAAACACCAAAGTCCATCCAGTTTGCCTTGTACCAGTCGCATGCACATATCAACAACAACAAATTACATTTGTATAGTGGCTTTCCCATCACAATGACATCCCAAAAAGCTGGACAGTCATGGATCCGCATCCGAGCTGGTGATTGGGATCAGGAGGGATGGAGGGCGGGGAGGGTGGGGTTGGAGAGTAACCAAAGAGGCACCAAAGAGGCTTCAAGTTCCAAGATGATACTTTGAGACTGATATAGTAAACAAATATATAAATGGTGGGGTAGAGGGAGGGAATTCCAGAGATTAAGGGTTAATTGTCTTCTGAGTAAAGAAATGTTGGGGATCTGTCATAAACGTGTCTCTTATAACCCTGAACGCATGCGTGCCTATCCTGCTCCATTGACATAGCTCAAGTTAAATATCTAACCACAATTGTTTCTTAATCTGAAATAAATAATGCCCTGAACCACTCCTTTGGAGTATTCCGCATGTGTCGATCGCCTGGCTGACCAAATGACCAAGGATTATTCTCATCATTGTTATTACTATTTACTTACGAGAGCAGCTGGACAGTATCAGCTTGCTGTTTGATATACTGCTGCCGATACTTTGAGAAGCTCCAGAGAGTCTGCATCTGGTCCTGGCTCACCTCAAACCTGTCCTTGTCCGACCACGTTTCCACGGCAACAATCACGACCCTGGTGTTGAGTTGCTCCGTGAAGATCTGGACACAGGAAACGGGACGGGCACAGGGGTGGAGTTAGTGAAATACACAGACAGTTAGCCCATCAGATCAGAGGAAACATCATGGTATAGCAGGAGAGAAATATAAATGCTCTTAAGACAAGTCTTTCTTTCAATAAGCAAAAAATAAGACAATGTGGGTCTCTAATGAGGATCAAATTATTTTTAAATCATGTTGAATAAGAACATTGGGTTTATAATGTGGATCATGTAAATTGTGTGTGTTATAGTAGAATTTCAGTTTACCTGCTGTCCTGTCCAACAATCCCCCAAATAAAATGCTTTAGACCAGAGAACTTGATGGATTTCAAGGCTCCCTTAATGATGTGTGCAAATGGGCAGCTGTGATCAACTACACAGACACAGTCAACTACACTTCATAGCAAAAATCTCGTGAAGAGCTTTGAGATGTCTCAATAACATGCATGATTATTACTACAGGGATATCATAACAACTCAGAAACCTCTTTGCGTCTTTGATACATTGAAAAAAGTAATTGCATGGAGGGCAATGATTGATTGTGTAATGAGAAAAGGTAAGGTGGGTATGCTGGGAGGGTGAATACAAATGGTTTAAAGGGTCTTGTTCACCCAAACCTCTCCTGTTGTCCTGTATACTCCCTCTTCTTTTGCTAGCGTAAGGTCGATAAAACCAATCTGATTCTTTGTGCCTACAGGCTGCTTTAAACCTGAGCTGGACAGTCTCCAATAATCTGAATTGCCTAATCTTGCCCTCACCCTCAAACCCATGAAATTCTACAATAGGCCACAAAAGTGTTGTTCTTGCATAGAACATTAGTGTCACTCACACACATCAAAGCAACTCCAGCCATCAAAAGAAATTCCTCTGGCTCTTCACAATTCTGGAGAGCTTTGCTATGGGGCCAAACAATGGAATCGTCTACTTTCAATTTGTGGAAATCTGCTATCTCGAGTAAATAAGAATGTGTAATTGGAAATACAAAGTCACAGGTTTGAAGCACGGCGCTGAGTCAGGAGGAGGGGAGAGGTCATCGTAGGCAGGGTTGTTGAGAAAGATTTTCAGAGATGAGAAAGGAAGGGGCAAGGCACAGCGATTAAGGGAAGGTGTTCCAGAGTTTCAAGTCGCAGTGGCTGAAACCACAGTTGATGGTGGAACAGAGGGCACGAGGGGCAAGTAGGAGGCCAGCGCCAGTCAAGTTGAGGGACTAAGGATAGTAAATTGGAGAGTAACAGGTCGGAGAGGTAGGGAAGTGTCAGGACACTAAGGAATTACAAGATGAGTATGAGGATCTTGAAGTCGATCCATCTGGAAAGGCTCCACTGGCTTCCATGTTTAGAGTTCCACAAACCGCCACCAAAGTGACTGACCCATTTTATCTGGAGGATAAACCATGTTCTCTTTTTGAAGAGTGCCATGGGAATTTTAACGTGCACCTCACAGGCAGACGGAACTTTGATTTGGTATCTCAGCCAAAGGACAGCACCTCCAATAATCTTGTACCCCTCCCCCATTACCGCATTGGAGTGTCTGCCTTGACTAGTGAGTTCAAGTCCTGAAATGGGGCTTGAACCGACTCAGAGACAAAACTAAGCCAGGCTAGAAATTTAGTGGATGGGACATACGGAAGGATCCTCTTTGTGCCTACTCACAAGTGGCCTGGGTTCAAGGTTCATCTGAAGACCTACCTCCTTGACCATATTTTTGATTATCTTTCCCCTCCAACAAACTCCCTTGGCTCCCGCCCCCAGCCAGGTGCCATATCAGCAGTGTCAAGCACTTTGGAAATACCCTCGTGACATGAAAAGTGCTGTATAAATATCAATTTGCATCGTTTGTTACCATGAGGTTTGGTAAGAAGATCTGGAAACAGATGTTTTTTGCTATACATTAATCAACTTGTGATTGCCGAACAACACCCGCCAGGTCTAAACAACATCTGTGCTGACTCAGTCTCTCTCTCTCTCTCAAATAAAAGCTGTTAATCCAAAATGAAGGCCTAGTGTTTGACGTCAAGCATTTGGATTAAGTCCCACATCCGGGCTTTGATCCCATTGTCTAGGTTGACGCTCCAAAGCAGTGTTGTCTTTCACATGAATTGTTAAACCAAGGTGCTGACTAGCCTGTTCAGGATGAAGTTATGCAGTGGGTTATCACATTGTAGAGATGGTTCAAAGCACTTCACAGCATTTACTCTAAAGTGTAGTGACTGTATATTTATACATAAATAAAATAGCTATATCTCACAAAACAGCCCTGAAGTGAATTCTGCCCAGTTTATTTTGGATAGTGTTGCTCAGGACACTGTGAGAAACTCCCTTTTCTTTTCTAATAGTGCCATGGGAACTTTTACATTTGTCTAAACAGGCAGACAGGACCTCGGTTCAGTATCTCATCCAAAGAGCAATGCTTGAGCTCACAGTCTGACAAAGCTGACAAACCGTAACACGAGGCGGCAACTGTGAGACCACCATCCATGTGTTATGTTATCTGATGGACACGGTGCCTTGAAACAGAAGCAGAAAGAGAGAGCAAGTTCCCCTCCGCCACTCATTCTAAAAAAAAAGGCATTTCGGTGGGTACTTACGCCGTCGATCAGGTTAATCACGGACTTGGCAAAATTGTTGACGTGGGCGCGGGAGGAGTGGTGTACTTTGTACTGTGAAAAGACGATACATCGTGAGTCTCAAACCAAACCAAACAGGAGCAGATGCCAAGGAGGGCAGTCTTTCACTCTCCCTTCTTCCTCTGGAGAATGTTTGATCCCTTCCTCCCTCCCACCCCCACTTTCTACTCAGGGGATGTTTCCATATAATCGTGGCATCTCTGATTCATAGTTACTGTTCACACAAGATGAGGGGATGCAGCAGCATTGCAAACTGACTGGTGGTGTGCTCACTTAACACTCAAACTTTTCCCAATGATGGGGAGTGGATGGCAGCTGGTATTCACTAGATTGGGACCTAGAGCAGCAGAGTGGGGCAGAATGGTAAAATATACTTCTGCTTTTCTTGTTTACTCTGTGGCCCTTCACTCCGCTGGTGAAGTGCTGCGTTGTTATTTTTAATCACGTTTTGACATGATAACAAACCAACCATGTGCAACACGGTATGATCTATGATTAATTAAGATCTCTTTGCAGAAGGCGAAAGTGTGCCCTCTAGTGGGCAGCTGACAAGATGTAGCAAACCTCACATACAGCATGAAGTACAACTCATTCAACCCAACCTTCCCCACCAGTGCTAACACTCAACACAAGCCCAGGCCCCTTCTATTCCTTTCACCCACACCGCTCTGTTTCCTTCTCCCTCAGGTGCGCATCAAGTTTTCCTTTAAAAAACATCCATGGTATTTGCTTGAACCATAGCTTCCACCAATGAGTCCCATGTGTGCATGTTTGTTTTTGTGTGTGTAGATGTGAGGGTGCATTTGTTATATGTTTGTGAGTGAATGTGACCATGCGTTGAGCATCTGTGTATGTGTGGAATACACATAACGATATACATTTTCTGTATATAGGCGACTCTCGAGCTTCTCCACCTCTGACGGAGAGTCCAGTGAGAGCTGACAGTGTGACAGACGGGGCGCAAAAATGTGGGAAAGTACATGGTTCATACCATCTTGTGGTCATTGACAATCATCAGTTCCAGGTATTTCATTTCACTGAAGATGCTGCGGCGAATCTGAGGAAAGCAAAATTGATCAGTCAATCATTCCACAAACAATGAGACCAATGGCCAGATCATCAAACGACTCCATCGCTAAGCGCTCCAAGACACTACCACACCTGAAAGGCACTACAGCTGCAATTGATACAGCACTTTATCATATCTTCGAAAAGTCTCAAAACACTTCACGGCATATAGTGTAAAGTGAATTGACCGTTACATTTTGTGGGTGAAATGCGGCAGCCAATTGCACACAGCAATGTCCCACAAACAGTCATGGATTAAAGTGAAAAAAACATTTTTGGGAAGGAATTATTACCCACAGAAAAGTGATCCACCAATCGACTAATAACCGGGTTCCTACTTACTGTTGGTAAACAGAGATGAATGGGATAAAGAAACTTGTCACTGTTTCGCCTTGTCAGGAATCGAATCCAGGTCTCTTGCTTTGCAAGGTGAGTGCTCCACAGAACTCCACATCTAATTAATACAACCATGTCTTGGACTCGGTTGCATGTATGACTTAGGTAATTATATGATTTATGAAGATGCAACTTATACCTCTTTCACTGTACAGGAAGCCTGACCACTGTAGAGTCTGATATAGAAAAAGATTCTCCATACAGTAAATAAACGTCAATCCAGCCCAATGTATCCAAATATCCTAGATGGCATCAGCGTGACACGAGAGCATTGGAGGGCAGCAAAGTGCTATTTTTATACAGACACCAGGAAGTATTTCTTTACGCAGAGGATAATTGAAAGTGTGAAGTAAGCAAACTTGCCCAAGGTTTCAGCCTGCCTGGAATCGAACCCACATTTCTCGCTTGTAAGACGAGTGCTCTAACCGCTGAGCTACAGGACTCCACTTGCATAATATTTGCATTTGACATAGCACCTTATCACATCGTTGAGGAACTTTAAAGCGCTTCACAGAATATACGGTAAAATGGATTGACTGTGAATTTTGTGGGTAAAATGCAGCAGCCAATTGCACACAGCAGTGTCCACAAACAGTTATGGATTTAGTTAACTAAACTATTATTACTTATTTAGTTAGTTTTGGTTGTTGAAGGGATTATTAACCCCAGAATCCGAATGCCAATCCACTAGCGAACAGGGTTCCCTACTTACTGCTAAGTAAGCAGAGGCGTATGGATTAGAGAAACTTGCCTAAGGTTTTACCACGCCTGGGAATTGAATCTGGGTCCACTTGCGTGCAATGGTGAGCCTGCTAACTACCATATTAGGGCACAAGTTTCCTTTCCAAAGGATGGCATCTCCAACGATGCAGCAGAGCAGATGAATTACACTCAAACAGTACTTAGAGTAACAAGGAGGGAGATTTGTAAAGTGCCCACAGTCATTTTAGAGCAGCTAATGGAACCTACGGCACTACAGACTAAAGAGGGTCAAAAGGCTTATCAAAGCAGATTATACTCACTGCTCGCTTTCTCCTCCGCCTTCGGAGCCAGGGAACATCTGCCAGGAAAGCCCATGAAGTGTTAGCCTTTCTCTGTTCATCTGAGAGAGAAGCTAAATGAGGAAGAGAGAAAGGGTGAGAGATTCTGGAAGAAAGTCTGGTTTAAGTTACCACTTAATATTGAGTCGATAGCACCAACTTTGGATGAAAGAATTATCTGCCACTTTCTGCCGTAATATTAAGTTTACCAGCGGCAACCCCGATAGGCAGCACATTTACCAGAGTTGGGATGTGGTTCCATTGATCTGAGTCCAGGCATCCGGTGTAATATATGGGGCCTGGCAGAATCCCCCTAGGAAGCAGGAAAAAAAAACTTTTGCTTAGTAAATGTATTCATCAATAACAACCTTCTCTTAGTCCATCACAAACAAAGGCAGTTCTTCCAATGACTTTTCAAGACGTTTATCTCAGGAGATTGGGGAGAAATATCAGAATTGATTCAATATATTTACAAATAAAACCAGGTATGACTTTACCCCCCAAAGGCTGACTACCTTCCTAACCCATTACCTAAATAACCCTTCACATTTAGTCTAGTCAGAGATGTGTAGCGCCCTTCACAGGATGTATTTTGTGGATGGGTGCAGCAGCCAATTTGCACCTGGCAGTCTCCCACAAACAGTCGGGAAGTGAACTGATTGTCGTCCAGGAAACTGGGAGAAACTGCCTTCTCTTTGAGTAGTGCTGTGGAATCCTTCACGTCCGCCTGAACAGGCAGACAGGATCTGTTGAGCATCTCATCAAAAAGACAGCACGTCCAACTACACCACCCCCACCCTCCCCCCAGTTCTGCACTGGAGTGCCAGCCTGAATTATGCGAGTTCCATGTCTCAACAATGGGGCTTGAACCTACAATGCTGTAACGCTAACTGATGAAGGTAGATAGTAAACAGCATCCCCTACTGGACAAGTGTAACATTTCTATGCATCAACATTTGTGTGGCAAAGGTGGACGATGTCAAAAGGTGTCTAATTTGATGCAGTTTTGTACAACAGTAACCCTAACTTACTTCACATACATTGTTACAGCCACCAGGATGTGGATTCAGCCCATGGTCCCAGGGGTGACAGGACAACATGCATAGCACCCTGACCCTTCATAAAGAAACTAAAATGTTTGAGGCTCACCTCGGTGTGTGTCGGTGACATGGGCTCAATGATGTACATGTAGTTGCCATCATCAAACATCCCACTAGAGAATGAGGAGAAAGGGGAGAGAGAGAGACAGGCAGACAGACCCACAGACAGAACAGACAGACAAATAGACAGATAAGAGAACAGAGGGAAAAAGAGGGAGAAATAGCATTACAGTCAACCAGCTTGGTCTTATCAGAGCCAAATGCAACCAAGCCTTGCAAAACATGTTACGATGTAGAACTCTGGTGCCCTTGTCCCTGCCTGCACCAAATTCTGCGTACTGTTTATCCCCATCTTCGCTTGTCTCCACGGGCTCACTTTCTGCCAGCGGATTGAGTTTTTCACGTTCAAATCCCTCCATGGCTTTGTCCCACTCTACCTCCACGACCTCCTATAACTCTGCAGCCCTAGCCACTCCCTTCGTTCCATAGACAGCAGTGTGGTTCAGGTCCCACACCGTTGACAAGGGAGCTTTCAGCCATTCTGGCCCCTCTCTCTGGGTCTCCATCCCAGAGTCCCTCAAACTCATGCTCTCTCTCTTGCACATTCAAACCATGCTTCAAAAGTTACCACATTGTCCACAGTTTTCCTTCCCCACACCCTCTCCAGCTCCCATGCTCCCAGCTCAGGTAGCCAGCCAGATGTTAGACCTGCTTTGAGACGGTTCTCCCAAAGTGAAGGGCGCCGTATCAGTGGAAATTGATTGGTAATTTGGAAAAAGTTGTGAAAAAAAAGTTGATTTCTTCATCCAAACCAAATCTTGTGATTCCCATTCATCTGAACCAGATCTGAACTCAGATCCAAACAATGAAAGAATAGGAAGACCCAGAAATTTTCAATGCCAGGAACACCTGTTTTTCTTAGTGATTTTTTTTCATTCATCCAATTTCCCTACCTGCTTGCCCATGTCCTATTTAAGCAGCTAATTTGCCCATTATGAGCTGTCCTTCAGTGGCTCAATCCATACAGAAAAAGCATTTTCCCCTGTTAATGTCTTGAAGCTCTGCCCTAGTATTGACTGCCTGGAGGAGATGTCAGTGCGTAGCTGTCTCCCTTTCCAGCCTTTGTGACATCTGTGTTCTTTCACCGTCACACAGAAGAGCACACTTCCCACTTTAACTAATCCTGTCTCCTCTTGCGTTACATCAATGCCGATCTTCTGGAAAAATGAGCTGGCAGTCTGCCTGACGTGAGGTGCTGCAAAAAGGAATGGATGCCTGTGGGAAGAGAGGAAGGGCCTGGGTATCACAGCTGGCACAGGCACCAGTCTCAGCCACTCCAGAGAGACTAGCAATAGTGAATGCTGGCCTCTGCTCAGTGCAAACATTAAAGCAAAGTCCATTGGATCCAGCAACCAGTGACTTCAGAGATGGGGAAAATACGGGAGAGGACACAACTGCGCAATTCAACTTGCAATCTACCGTCTGCAATGCTTGAAGATAACAGTAGGTCTGTGAGTTCACCCAATCGTGGCACAACACACCTGATTTCAATCTAGTCCTGATATAAAAGTGCTGCCTCCAACCCACTTCCCTGCCCAGCTTCCCAACAGATCTCATCCAGTGTGAAACATAATGTGAATAAACCGATGTAACCAAAGAAAGTTCCTGCCCAGACTTACTGCAGCCCATCGCACGTAGATAAAGCCACTTTGGATTGTTTATTCCCACGGATCTGCCCTTGATAATAGCAATGTTCTCCACCCTGTGGAAAAAGCAGAGGTCATAGTATAGGTTAAATCCAGGTCCTGGATGGCTTACTGCTTCTTTGTGTCAGATCGTAGGATGTTGAGATTGGCGATCGCACACCATTGCAATTCTGTCCTGGGTTTTATCGACTCAAGTCTGGATCGGAGTATGAAGGTGTGGTATATGAGGCAGTGGAGTACAAGGGGTTGGGGAGTGGGGTATAAGATGTATACTGAAAGTAGGTGCTGTTATTATTGCTCTGAATTCCATCAAGCTATAGATTCTGGTAGTTCAGATTCCCTTGCTGAGTGATGTGTGGTGATATTTACCAGTCCTGTTCTGTATGGTGGAACACAATAAGAAAACCATTAAGAAGGGAGAAAGAGAGAGAGAAAGAGAGAGGGAGGGGGAAGTGGGGAAACGCATTGTAAATATCTTTATTGCATTGCTTTCAGCTTGAGTAGCAGAATAAACAAGTCAGCGGCAATATCATCACTAACATCGCAAATCTCACATTGGGTCAAAACAAAATAATTGCAGTGATAATCTTGAAATCTGATTTAAATTGGTAATAAATTTGGAGTTCCATGGGTGGGAGCAGAAAGCTGAAGGCGCTGGACATGGAGCAGGCCAGAGTCTGCTGAGAGGAGGGAGCGGACAGGTTGGTATATAGTTAGGTCACATAGGTTGGGAAAACTGATAAGCAAGAAATTAACATAATGTGGTGGAGTTGGGCGATGTTGTTGTGGTGGGGGAAGGTCGAATGGGTCACGGCATGGATATGAGGTTTGAACAACAATTGAGAGGCAAACAAGACTGGGAGCAGAGAGGAGACCAGACCAGGAACAGAGAAATGTATTTTATATCACATATCTAAATGCTTTAGTTAAAACCCACCGCCCACATCACCCAACTATAATGTCCCAGTTCCGCATGAGAGATATCGTCAAGCATTAGGCACTGTTGAGCTGCTGGCTGTCACTGGATAGGGGTGAACAGGTCATTCCTATAGCGTAAAAGTGCTCAGTTTGTAATAGACAAAGGAAATTCTGCCAACACGATGTAAAATCAGAAGGCCACACTGGTGAGATCCAGGTCACAGAATGTCACACAATACATTGCAATTTACACTGAATCGGCACCTTTCAAGTCGAGAGGACAACTGAAGGTGTTTGACATTGCTGGCTGGGCACCCGATGTGGACTGGAGCTGAATGTAGCGGGGAAGAGAAAGACAAGCGAGAGCGCACTGTGTTTAAACAGTTAACTCCCTCACGGTAGAGGGGAGACGGTGGAGATATTAAGGCACTTTGTGTTTCAGAGTTCTCTGAGGATCTGCTAAAACTTGCACTTTTCCACCCGCTGCAAGCCTTCAGGCAGCATTCGGCCACCATGTTTTGAGGGCACAGGGTACAAACGTTAAAAGGACAATTTTCCAACGCAAACCAGGATATCTGAAAAGAAGTAACTGCAGGGCTATGGGGAAAGTTTATGGAAATGGGACTGAAATTATTAAAAGCAGCACAGACACCATGGGCTGATTAGCTTTCTTCTGTGCTGCAAATTTCTATGGTTCTACAAGGTGTTTATTTCCCAGAGGGTATTTATCATATGAAAGGTGTTAAGGAGCCATGATGCTGGGCTCAGTCAACAAACAGCTTGACACTGTATGGCATAGACAGCACAAAAAAAAATTCATTTATAGAGCGCCTTTCACGTCAGCAGGCTGTCCCAAGGTGCTTAACAGTAATAATACTAATGATAATAAAAATTGACTGGAGAAAATCAGGAATTATATCAATATGCCAATAGAATGCAGACGTATGTGGCAAAGTAAAGCAAACATAACGTGTATAATTATTTGTGTATCTGGGACTGCTAAGAAAAACTGTTTGTACAAAGTGCCGAGGGAAGCATTCCAGTGAAGAAATTGGCATTGTATTTTTGGGGCAATGTTTTTGGCTTACATTGTATTTAGGGGGAAAAAAATAAGAGTGGAAGCATCCATACAGTTATCTACACTGAGAGTAGCACTTCCACCTCCCACCCTCCCTCCCATCTCCACAGACCCACAAGGCTCATTCAGCTGCAGAGAGATATTGCATCTCAACTCCCGGCTCCCACATTGTTCTCTGCCACATCTGTTCTAGGAAACAAACAAGAGGAAATGATGCTTTTGTTGTTGTTGTTGTTCAGAGTATTGGTCTGACCTCTATCTGGAGTTCAATTTTGAGCGCCTCACCTCAGGAAAGATATTTTGCCCATGGAGGGGGTCACAGTGCAGATTCTTCAGAATGATATCAGGGCTTAAAGGCTTAAATCAGGAGGACAGTTTGCATAAACCTGAGAAGCTGTGGTGGAGCTGAGCTTCATGCTGAGCCAAGGAGAGAGGAGTGGTGACCATAGGCATGGTCGAGGAGGAAGATCTTCAGATGCAAATTGAAGACTGGCAAAGGAGATGGAGTGAGCCAGTGTTCCAAGGTTTGGGGCATCATGACTGAAGGCACAGCCGCCTATGGTGGTGCAGAGGAGTCGGGTACACTCGGAAGCTCGTGCTGGCTGGGCAATGGGGATGGGGAGAGTGTAATGTGAGCAGATTGAAGTGATAGGAAGGTGGCAGGGCATGAAGTGATGTGAGGATCTTGAAGTCAAAGCTTACCTTTGATAAGAATGTCTTTTGTTTCTCATAATGTATCTCTGTGTACTTGGAGGACAGCAGGTTACTGTGGGAAGAAAGAACCCATTAGTTGAAATATCCAAACCTTTACCTTCCAGATGCACCACTGGAGTGAAACATCTGCAATTGTGATCCTTAGTCTAACAGGACTCCAACAACAACTCGCCCATTATGTCGGACAAGGTTCAAGTTGCAGAGAGCGAATCCTCGATGTGACCAGCGGTTCTTCAGGCCAACACAGGAATGCTGTTCAAACACAATCTACGACTCATCAGCTTGGCTCAGTCGGTGGCACTCTTATCTCTGAGTTAGAAGGTTGTGGGTTCAAGTCCCACACAGACCTGAACTCATAGATCTCGGATAACACTCCAGTGCCTTGCTGGGGGGCTGGGGTGGGGAGTTGCAATGTCAGAGGTGGTATCCTTTGGATTTCGACATTAAACCAGTGTTCTGTCTGTGCCTATTCAGGCAGACGTCAAAGATCCCACAGCACTATTCAAAAGATAAAGGAGTTTCCCAGGCAAGAAGCTCCCAAATAAATAGTGGTCACTTCATTCATGGCTGCTTCGGGACATTGTTCTATGCAATCGGCTTGTTGCATTTGCCTACAATACAGTCAATTCACTTGACAATAAATCCTGTGAAGCTCCGTTGAAAAGTCCTCTCAACGTGAAAGGCACTATGCCAAATACAAAGGGTTATTATTATAATCACTTCCGACAGGAGCTGTTATTTGCCACATGGAGTCACTGTTAACAACTGTTACTACAGTAGATTTCACAACTGATTTCATGCAACTGCTGGACAGTTTATACAGTTTATACAATGCAATGTTGTACAAAGATATCTTCTCTATCTGTGACCAGGGCACCCTCTGTGTCCCTGTCCTCCTGGACCTCTCAGCCACAGTTGATCATGCCATCCTCCTCCACTGCCTGTCCTCCGTCATCCACTTCAGTGAGACTGCACTCACCTGGTTTGAGTCCTATCTCACAAATCGCCAGCAGTACATCTCTACTAACGACTTTTCCTCTCGCTTTTGCCCAGTTACCTGCAGGATACCCCAAAGATCCATCCTTGGCCCCCTTCTTTTCCTTATCTATATGCTCCCTCTTGGTGATGTCATCCACAGACATGGGATACACTTTCACATATATGCAGATGACACCCAACTCTACTTTTCCACCTCAATTTGTGACCCCCAGGGGTCCCTGGGGGTCGCCGTCCCCTGATGTTCTGTGAGCTTGTCCGTCAGACAGCAAGGGCTGGATAAACGCAAATTTTCTTCAGCTCAATGTTGACGAGACAGAAGCCTTCGCTCTACTGGGTCTGGCCTCCTCCTTGTCCCCTGAATCCTCCGTTCCACCGTCGGTGACCGTGCCTTCAGCCACTACACCCCAAGGCTCTGGAACTCCCTTCCTCACTCCCTTCGCCTCGCCCCCTGTTTTCCTATTTTCAGGTGACAGCTAAAGCACTTTCTTTTTGACCGCGCTTTGGGTCACCATTTTTCCCTTCCCATTGGCTCAGCCCCGGGATTCATTATTGTGAAGCACTCTGAGACGCTCTGGCGTAGAGCGTACTATATAAATCCATGTTGTTGTTCCTCATATGTTCCTGAGTCTTAATTTTCCAAATGCTGCCCAGATGGATTTGCACTAGTACATGCAAACCACAACAGTTGTGACTAGTCATTAAATGAAGAATCGACATCACTAGCCTATAGCAGAGTTCACTTCCCCATTGTGCTGCTCAACTCTTAAAAGCATTGTGTAAACGAGGCTCCAGGAAAGATCAGGCAGGTTATCACTCCCACTGCTGGAATAACACCCACTGCATTTAACAATTATAACATGTCTTGTGGCGTAGAGGTAAGCCAACTCAACAACAACAACAACTTGCATTAAAAAAAGTGCACCAGCACTGAATTTCTGCGCACGGCATTAATTGCTGTTGGTCAGAACTCTCCTCACTCTCAGGTCTTTCCTGTTTGCCTTAGCAAGCAAGAGGACCTGGGTGCAACTCCTGGGCGAAAGTTTAGGCAAATTTCCTTACATGCTTCTGTTTACCTAGCAGCAAGTTAGGAACCCATTTGGTGGTTGTTTGATGGATCACTTTCCAGGGGTAATAAAAATAATCTGTGAAGTGCTTTAAGATGTCTCAACAATGTGATCAAGTGAGAATTGATAAATGCAAGGATTATTCTTATAATCCTCAATCCAATTGCCATCCCAATTTTAATTCAGATTTTGTTTTTTTCTCTCTTTTGAATGAGCCATTTCACAAAATTATTGCTTTCTCGGGGAGTCTATTCCACATCCCTATGACTTAGCGGGAAGAGTTCAGATGATTGGGTTCAATATGAGCTGAGTGTGCTCTGTAGTGGTATGTATATGTGTACGTGGTTGTTCTTGGACCAGCTTGGTACGTGATGTACAGTAATAGTGCATGTGAAGCAAGCAATAGTAAGAGAATTTCTCCCTGCTGACCGCTCTACTAAGTACACAACCTCATTAGTGAATTGCCCAACAAAGTGCAATGTTGCGTAGATCGGAGTAGCTGTGGTCTCCAATAAATCTTGCAGCATCACTAAACACAACCACAAGAGCTTGTATTCGCCGCCCGGTGTGGAAAGCGCAGCATAAATGCAAGTTGTAGTTGTTGTCGGTGAGAGGACCCAGTCACGCTTTCTGGGGGTAATAATCGCTCCAAACAAAATCCCTGGCCATCCTCCCGACGTGAAAGGCGCTGAATAAATGCCATTTTGTTGTTGTTGATCAAAAATATCCAATAATCCTCGCAGAAAAACTGCTGTGCGCGTTTGGCTGCTACATTTTCCCTCAAAATATTCAGTCAATTCACTTTACATTATATTCTGTGATGTGCTTTGATACATCTCAGCAACGAAATGTGGCGCTGCATGAAATGCAAAGATTAGTATTATTGTAAAGAAAGTGGAGGAGGCAGTTGGGTAAAACGCAGCAGGAGGTGGAGCTGTCTCCATCACCCTGGGGGGAAACAGGTTTGGCACTAGTGAGCCTTTAATCAGTGGCGAGGATATGCGTGCTGGCTGCCACATGCAGCAGATACCAAGTGAGGCTGACACTGTGTGACAGAGATCTGCTCGCCAGCAGCATCTGCCTGTTCAAGCACCAATAGTTCCTCAAAACCATCTCCACTTAGCATTCAAGTAACATTGGAAAGCTAAGAATAGCTACGTGGAGTAAAAATAGCTCAAAAATAGCAGTAAGTGGAGTTCCTTCAGGGTTACAGCGAGTCAGTTCCGAGACTTTTTCACCTCACTACCCCCCCCCTCACCCCACCACTCTCTCCACTCCCCTCAAGAAGAATTATAATAGAATGCGACAAAAATCTGAATCCTTCAGACAGGCAAGGCTTAACTGACAAGGGTCTGTTCCATCCCCAAGCGGGTCAGAGCTGTTTTGTAGGAAAAACATAGAACAGGAAAATAGGGAAAACCTCGAGAAGGAAATTGTAACCAACTTTAGTCCTGAGAAGCAACAAACAGTGTGATGCAATCGTACGAGAAGGTAGTCTTCGCACTGAAAGAACTTGCATTTTATAGCACTGTGTCGTGTCAAGACACCTCAAAGCTCTTCACAGGTAATTTACAATGAAACGTCATGATTGTTTTTAGGGGCAAACAAAAAGGCTGTTTGCAAATGGCAAGGTCCCACAAAGTGCCGAGTGACCGATTAATCTGAGGAAGCGATTGACGATATCACTAGGAGAGATTCCTTTCCTGTTAGCAATAGCGATAGGCAGACGAGACACACAATCAACATCTCATCTGAAAGAATGCACCTCCAATAAAGCAGCAGTCACCATCAGCTCAAGTCAGGACCCATCTACTTTGATCCCTGTCTCAAGATTTTCCCCTTACCTTCCAAACCCTCTCAATTCTAACCGCCAGCTTGGATAAAACCCTCAACTGAGTACTCCCCACTTGTGTGAAGCAGAGGTTCACACAAAGACATTACTGACTGTGAACACACACTCTCTGGTGTATCACAGACTCACTCAGGTGAAAACCCAATTGGCTTGTTTTTGTCTTGTGTAGAAGCCTGGTAGCCCGATGGGAATAAAAGCTTTATTCTTCTCAGTTACGTAGATCAAATTAATTTGATGCAGTAACTTCCAAACGATAGTGCATCTCTAGACTTGAAAGTGAGGAAGATGCAGATACAATGAGGCTTGTCACACAGGAGCTCTCTGGGGGTAAAAATGTCAACTGTGCTTCATAATATTTTGATTCATGACCCATGTAGAGGGACTCAGTGCGCATTGCATTGTCTAGCTGACACCTCAACGCAGTGCTGGAGGTGCCATTCTTTCGATGAGACAATAAAAACAAGATACCGTCTGCCTGTTCAGGTGGACGTTGAAACGTTCTACGGCAATATTCGAAAACAGAATTGTTGGAGGTGCTTTCCTTCGGATGAGATATTAAAGCAATTGTTCTGGCCAACAATCCCCCCAAATAAAATCGTTCATTCACTTCACGGCTGTTTGTAGGATGTTGCTGTGCGAAATGTGACTGCCGCAATTGCCTACATAATACAGTCACTACACTTTGTAGAATCTTTGTCAAACAATTTGAAGCAATATATGTAACAGAGGTTGTATCAAACATTATTATTTATAACCCACGGTAGTAGCAGTAAGGAGTCTGCCCTGGAGTCATTGCCCTGATATCAGTCGGCTCTGTTGTTGCTAGTGATGTTGATTCTTCATTTAATGATACCTTCCATATCTCTTCATTATTAATGACTGGGGCCATTTCATTGTAAGTTTTAGGACTCGTCAACATGAGGCTCGGAAACTCAGATATTCCGAGTTCACATACAATGATAATAGTAATAATAATCTTTGGATTTGATGTATTGCTTTATCGCGTTGTTAAGATGTCTCAATGTGCTTCACAGGATATATCGTAAAATGATTTGACTGGGTATTTTGTGGGCGAAACACAGCAGCCAGTTTGTGCACAGTTTGTACCCAGCAAGTGGGTGGGTGGGTGGGAGGGAGGGAGCAATCAATTTTTATTTGGAGGGATTTTGGCCAGAACACCAGGAGAAACTCCATTCTTTTTTCGAATAGTGCCATGAGAAATTTAACATCCACATGACAGAGACTCGGTTTAATATCTCATCCTCACAACGGCACCTCCGACAATGCAACACACCGGTAGCCCTATATTGGAACGTCCAGGTCCCTGCAAGAGGCTTGAACCCACAACCTTCTTACTCAGAGGCAAGAGTCCTACCACTGAGCCAGGCTGACACATATATTTGTTAGAAGCAGATCTCAGAAGCTGGCCATCTGCTTTGTTGGTTGGGAATCTGTTCTGTACATTCACTAACAATAAATTATAATTATCCTTGCATTTGTTACGGCACTTTCTCAAGTCAACGAAATGTCTAAAAGTACTTCACAGGATTCACTGTAAAGTGTAGTGACTGTATTTGCAGGTGAACAGGGCAGACCGTATGTACCCAGCAAGGTCCACGTACTGGTGGGTATTAGGGGAGATACTAGAGGGCAACTGATGGCTGTGAAACTGCACCCAGCAAGAGCGGAAGCCAGCGACCGGGAACAGGGAAGCAAATGGAAGTGGGGAGAAAATCAGGAAAATAAATGCAAATTTTAGATTTAAAAAAAGGGAAAGTGATAATTGCGACGTAGCATGCAATGTTCTCAAATTAGCTGAGCTAAACTTCAGTTTCCAAGATACACTTCAAAGGAGCTGGAATAGAAATTGGCGGCTCCCCACATCCACCTGTCCCTCTCAGCAGCATTTCCTCCCCTCCGCCACACCCATAGCATTTGCTAACTTGCTGCTACCGTCTCCCCCTTTCCCACCGAGACTGGGCTAGTAATGAGTCAGGTCTCTGGTGAGAAGAGCTGAGTACGTGCAAAGGCTTCAAATAACAGTTCCCATCAATCTACGCGCTGCGGGTTCTGTAGCGTGTAACAATGGAGCCACACTGTTTCAGCAGCAAACGCTGCCTTCTAAAAATAGCCGACTTGGCAAAAAGTTATCATCGATTTTCTCCAGCCGAGAAATCACTAGCTGAGGCTGCGCTATGGCACAGTAAGCACTGGGAGTAGTGGTGAGGCTTCGGCTTTGAACCCAGTTAAAAACAACAGCTTGCATTTATCCTTCACGTCCCACAGCACTTTCTGAAGATAGGGAGGGAGGGTGTGCGGACGCAGAGCCAGGGAAAAGCGGGAGGGAGGTGGTGACTTTTAAAGACAGATAGAAAGGGTGGGAGCTAGTCAGAGCAATAGAGGGAGGGAGTTTCGGAGGTTAGTGGTCAAGCAGCTACAAAACCGAAACATTGTCGACCACATAAACAACACAACAACGTCAACACAGGGGGCAGTAACACTCGGCTCAATGAAGCCCAGGCCATGGCTTGATCATGGTAACCCTACCCTCTTGTTGCGGTCAATTGTGTGTGGCTTTCCACATTTAATGGGATTTCTCATGTCAGCTGCACAGTTTCACATTGGGACAAACACACAAAAGTAATCGGGGAATAATAATTACGAGTCTTGCATTTGATACAGTGCCTTATCATGTTGTCAAGACGTCTCAAAGCGCTTCACAGAGCACACTGTAAAGACGAAACGCGAAACGAGGCAGCCAATTGTCAAATAAAGGGGTGGAGACTGACCCAAAACCAAATGAGCAAACTGAACTGAATTTTTACCTCAATGCGGGCACTGAGCAGACACTGTGACAATTTCATTGTGAGTCTGTAAGGACAGAGGAATTCTTTAAAAAAAGGAATTCTCAGGATAAATCTGGTGAAGCTGAACAACCTATTCTTTACTCTTGTTCTCACGGATCCCAAGGCAGTCCTCTGTGCCCCACAGAACTGGATTTAAAAAAGTCTGCCTGGACATCAAAGCGCCAATTATGAGTAATGTGTTGCGCTGTCAGGATGCTGAGCTATTACTTTAGCGTGTAACTGGCTGGCCTCTCCCGAGGTCAGGACGCAAACGAGTCGACAGTTTCACAGATTTATTGGTAACTCACCACAACAATGGGTTAGTGTAGGGGGGGGGGGGGGGTGGGGGGGGGGGGTGGTTATCAAGTAATGGACGCTGCCTGGAGCTACATTTTCACTCTGTTCTTATAAATGAGATTTCCCACGACTGTCATGCAATGAAAACACCCAACAATGAACAAGGAGGGATGTGTACAGTATATCTATCTATACATACTAAATATATATATATATATATCAGCTACACCCTTGCATTTAACATTGTGCCTTATCACATCACATCATCACGCTGTCAATCACTGGTGATCCAATGTGGTGATCTCTGGGTTACTGTAAGTGGCACAAGTCTGGCCTTTGACCAGAAAAAGTGCCGTCACAGTCACCAGAGCTATCTTTAAGTTTATCTGGAGTTCTACGATGAATCGTGTACTCAGAGACACAAGGCTCCAGAAAAGGGAGGGAAGGGTGTCCCTGACGTAGCCAGGACTCTCTTGGCCACCTTTGTGTGTGGCTGTGTGAGAATAGGCCAGGAATCCCGATATGAAGGCACTGCGTGCAGATACATGCTTGGCTTTTATCTGAACCGAGTACTAAGAAGGATAGGAATAGCGGAACTACCACAGAATACCCCTCTGAGTTGGAGTCCCCCTGGGTATTTGAAAGAAATAAAACAATTTCTGGATAAAAACAGGGTGGATTCCACTGGGATTCCCAGGTGGTCAGCACAGACTGTGATAGACACCATCTGAGAAAGGGAGGAGAGAGAACTATTGGTGGGGTACCCCTCGGAGACCATCAGTCACATCTGGGAGAAGAACGTCTCGTCTGCAGCTCTGACAAACAAACACCAGGATGTGGCTTGGATGGCAGTTAAAAGAGTTTTACCTCTCCGAGCCTTTATGCATCGTAGAGGCTTAGGGCCGGAGATAGGTCGGTGAAGGCCGGCTACAGACTGGTGATGGCAGGACTCAGGGAGTACGCCACCAGAGATGCGCTAGAGTTAGGCTCGGCCGAGGCCAAGGACAGATAGGGATTGACCCCAGTAAGGAAACTTCCCTAAGGTTTAGTCTTGCCTGGGAATCAAACTCGGATCCTCTTACTTGCGAGGCGAGTACTCTAACCAATGTGCTACAAGACGCCACTAATCTTCTATTCTAATAAAACAACAATGTCCGTCCGTTCATCCGTCCGTTCATTCATCCTCCCACCTGCACGTCAGGATAATAATTATAAATGATACAGCAGAGAAGGTTACGAGAAGACCTAATAGAAGTTTTCAAAATCATGAGGGGATTCGACAGAGTAAACAGGGAAAAACATTTTCCACTGGTGGGTGTATCAATGACTCGTGGTCACAGATTTAAAATAGTTTAAAAAAGAAGCAGAGGGGAGGTGAGGAAAAATGTTTTCACTCAGTGATTTGTTCGAATCTGGAATTGATTGCTTGAAAAAGTGGTGGAGGCCGATTTGATAACAACTTTTAAAAGAGAGGTAGACATTTATTTGGGGAGGATGGGTTTGCACGGTTATGGGGAGAGAGCTGGGGAGTGGGACTGAATTGCTCTTTTCGAAGAGCTGGCACAGACTCGATAGGCCGAATGGCCTCCTTTTGTGCCGTAAGATTCTATGATTCTATGATACATTTATATTTATCATTATAAAGATGTCTGAGTGAAAATCAAACCTGTCAAGTATATGTAACAATGCTAGATATAAGAGAGAAGGCCATTAAATTAAATTGAAGTACAGTATAGTGCAGCTAAACCTCAATGCTGATAGGAGTGCAAGAGCAAGGGAAATATGTGTTGCCAACTCAAAGAAAAGATGGTTGGACTTACAATGTGGCAAAATGACATCCAGCAACTGAGGTCACTCAATTTACCTGCACTCAACTATGATCCAACCAGAGACTAAGAATCAGATGGCAGCCATCATATTGGGAAAATGTTCAATGTATATGCACGATTGTGGAGCCGTGAAATGGCCAAAATAAGTTCCTTCCATGTGTTTCTCGCTTGAAAAGGTGAAACCAGAGTGACTCACAGAGCCACCTGAACCCCTGCAAAGTCTGGCACATTAAGTGATTCTCAGCGTTTCCTAGCAAACATCAGGAAATACAATTTGTGGTTCCAGGTGACCTATTTTGGCGCAACTAGAGAAATTGAAGAGCGAGGCTATATGCCAACATTTAAAGTGCAAGGCCAAGTGTATCACTTATCGGGATCTCTAAATGCTTTACCTAATGAGTTGCCAAAATTCTTACTGATCTACTTCATGATGAACCAAGAAGAACAAGCCATGAAGCGTGGAAGCAATGTTCTGGGGTTGAACGAACCCCCTTTCTAGATCTGTAAGACATGCTACACAAAGGTAACACATATGTCAGGAGTTTCAAATCCGCAATGGAAAAAATGACTGCAGAATAATGTAGAATAATCAATTATCCATGCAGGCAAGCAGCATGAGAGACAGTACAATGCACCAACTATTGACAAAGTACCATCCTGATTGTGGGTGAAGAACATGGTAAGCGGAACACTGTGTTGCAGCAACGCGACAACAAACTCAAACATACTTGTGAGACTAACAATGCCCTCCATTACCCAATCTTATTCAAACATGGTGAAGGGGGCTACTATTTCCAGATACAGCAACCAAATCCCATCAAGCATGCCAGAAGACGTTTTCCATCAGCCCACGCAGTGCAAATCCACAAACTGAGTTGGACAACAGTGATGTCATCTTCAACCAGGCCCGCCTACACTTAGAAAAAAAAGCTAATGGCATTGGTTGGAAAGGCATTGCCATACTGTGGTCTGCCCTGTACTGACAGAATAGAATATGT
Organism: Hydrolagus colliei; assembly: GCA_035084275.1. Taxonomy (NCBI): domain Eukaryota; kingdom Metazoa; phylum Chordata; class Chondrichthyes; order Chimaeriformes; family Chimaeridae; genus Hydrolagus; species Hydrolagus colliei. The sequence continues at coordinate 5,642,004 of CM068747.1, read as the reverse complement.
CACCTTGTGCAGAGAAATTCATCAGGAACTCAACTACTGTATAACCAAGATTAAATGCAACACTTAATCCAGGAGAAAGAATGACAGAAGATCAAGCTGCGCAATATCACAGTATCCTTCATAAAGTTTACCACAATGAAGGAGGCATTATCTTTCTTGATGTACCTGGTGGTACAGAAAAAACATACCTTATCAATCTTATCTCGGCCAACGTTCGGTCTATGGGACAAATTGCTCTTGCTGTTGCATCCTCTGGTATTGCAACAATTCTACTTACAAGCTGCAGAACAGCCCGTTCCGCCCTCAAGCTGCCACTGAACCTTTCTCATACAAAGGGTCCAGTGGTTAATATCAAGAAGGGCACAGTTGCAACCACGTTGATCAAGATCGGTAAAGCCATTGTGTGACACCATGTCGCACGCGCATGCCTTTGAGGCTCTGGACAAGACACTTTAGGACATTAGCGAAAACACCCAGATGATGAGAGGGGTGACACTTATTTTGAAGGGAGACTTCTGCCAGACGCTACCTGTCATACAAGGTGGTACCGTGCTAATGAACTCAATGCCAGTCTTAAGGCTTCCAGGCTGTGTGGAGAAGATGAGCCTCAGAACAAACATGCAAGTCCATCTTTATGGCAGTTTCGCAGCTGGGGCATTTGCCGAACTCCTTCTGGAAATGGGGATGGCAAAATTCCAGTGGATCCAACAGATGGCCAGATTCGGATCCCCCAAGATTGTAGGATCATTGTGCCACACACAGCAGAGCACAAAACCAGAGATTTCCCAAACCTCAGCCATAAATCATAAGTGGTTGTGTGAATGAGCAATCTTTGCTCCAAAACAATGAGGCTGCCAGCGAGATCGATTCCCAGCTACTTAATGACATCCCTGGCCAAGAAACTACTGTTCCTGACATCACAAATGCTGTCAAGTACCCAACTGAGTTTTTAAACTCTTTGCCTCCACACAAACTCAAACTGAAGGTTGCAAGGGATGCATAACCATGCTACTGAGGAATCTAGATGCATCAAAGCTATGCAATGGCATAGTAGTTGATGTCACATGTTATAGAAGCAACTGTTCTAACTGGTCAGTTCAAAGGAGAAGACGTATTCATTCCTCGCATCCCACTGCTCCCAAGTGACTTCCTGTTTCAGTTCAAAAGGCTCTAATTCCCTGTTCAAATATCATTTTTCCATGTCAATTATCAAGGCAAGGTGGAAGAGCTCAAAGGTTGCTGGCCTTTTCTTGAATACGCCCTGCTTTTCCCATGGACACTCCTATATTGGATGCTCACGTGTGGGTTCATCGCAATACCTGTACACCATGGCCGCAGGAGGAAAAAGTACAAGTGTCATCTACGCAGAAGCATTGCAATAACTCGAGGACCTGGTGGAGTCCTCCCATTGGAATCATCCCAAAAGACATCATCCCAGAAGGGTCCTCCAAGATGAATATAGACTAAGATGAAATATCTGTCTGTGTGTCAATCTACATTCCACATTGCATCCTTTAGTTGGAAGCGTAGCTGAAATGAGTACAGCTAGTAATTAATAATATGGGTGAAAGACCGTGGTCTAAACCTTAGCCCAGCTCTCGTTCTTGCATCGTATTGATTCTAATTTTAGCCTATCCCTCCGGGGACCGGTCCGGCCACAATTGGAAATTCATAAATCTTACAAGCCCCCCAAGTCAACATTTGCAGTCGTATAGTTTTCTTTCTTTACTTTTGTTGATATTATCCATGTATTTTCCCTGGAACCAATCAGCATAAAGATGACTCGGTGCACAGAAACATCTGAGCGGGCAATTGTTAAAAATAACTCAATTTTGTTTTAGCGCAGCACTGAAAACGCTGTTTGCTGCAGATTATGGAGTGGGAGTGTTTATTGAAGCTTGGCTTTTGGTCGTCAGCTTGTACATACACTCGTGCAGTTATTGTTTTTACTGACGCACATAATCCATAAGGTTGAGGGTTCCGAAACCCATGTTAGGACTTTGAATTCACAGCCGAAGCTGAAATTCCACTGTGGTGGTAGAGAGCCCTGCATTCTCGTAGGTGCTGCTTTTCGGATCAGACATCACATAGGTAGATGTTAAACTTGCCGTGGCATTATTCAAAAAGAGAAGGGAGTTTCACACAGTTTCCAGGACAACAATCCTCCAGATAAATATTTGTCATTTGATTCATGGCTGAGTGTGAGACGCTGTTGTATGCAAACTGGCTGCCGCATTTGTCTACAGAATACACAGTCACTACATTTTACAGTGAATCTTACTGCCAATGACCTTGAAAAGCAGTATTTCAAATGCAAACACTATTATTATTGTGGTCTCAGGCAATAACATCAACTTGCATTTATATAGCATCCCCTCACGCAGGGCAGCATCACAAAGCATTTGACAATGGCGGCGCCCAACCCCTAGTTGGGAGAAGGGGGAGGTGATTATAGACACGGTCGTAGAGGAAGGTCTTCAGGACCGAAGATGGGGAAGGATGGAGCGACGTGGAGAGGTGGAGGAAGATTGTTCCAGAGTTTCAGGTTGCAGTGGCTGAAAGTGCATCCACCGACAGTGGAATGGAAGGATCGAGGGACAAGACAGATGCCAGAGCCAGTCGAGAGGAGGTAATAAGTTGGAGAGAAAGCAGGTCGGAGAGCAAGAGAGGTGCCAGGGCATAAAGGGATTGGAAGATGAGTATGACAATCTTGAAATTGAGATATCAAGATATAATTCCTAATAGATATGTGGGTTGAAATTCTCTATATTCACAGATGTTTAAAGCTGGCTGGCACCATATGTGTTTCAGACACTGACTGGATATTTATTAAAGGTAATCTCGCATGGCTGCAATATGAAAGAATCTCTACAGCTCATACTGATGCAGTGGCTTCCATCACCCCGACAGCATGTTTGGTAATTTACTGGGTAACAACAGGATCCAGAACAGCGACACACAGCAAACAGGAAAACACCACCTTCGAATTAAACCGAAGACAACAAACGGAAATCAAATGCCTGCCTATTCAGGTAGACGTTAAAGATCCCATGGTATTATTCAAAAAGAGAAGAGAGTTTCTCCCTGTGCCCTGTCCAACAATCCCCCAAATAAAACTGGTCACTCACTCCACGGCTGTTTGTGAGACGTTGCTGTAAGCAAATTGGCTGCAGCGTTCGCCCGCCAACAACAATAACAAAATTATATTTATACAGCGCCTTTCACGACGGGAGAACGTCCCAAGGCGCTGGAGGATGTCTCAAGGCGTACAAAACAGCACCACTTGTGCCTTCCCACTAGACAGTGACAGCAGGAATTACTGGCCATGCAGATAACAATTCCCATTGCAAAGCTGAGAGGGGCTAAGGGGAGGTTAGAATAAATATTTTTTAACAAATGATAATTTGCCTACAAATACACAGTCACTGTACTTTGCAGTGAAATCCCGTTAAGTGTTTGACAATATGAAACAGCGCTGTATCAAAGGCACCGACGATGATTATTATTGCTGCAAATAGGAACTCGTTCTCACAAATGCTGGTCAAAACCAAGTCATTTATGTAACCTAAAAGGACATTTAAAATTAAATGAATTTAAAGTGTTGACGAGCAGGGGATGAAAGAGGACATGAGATGAGAACAGGCAAATGGCTTTGCAGTACATTAGTATTAAATAGCTCCAGTGGAGGAACTAAAAATTCTATCATATGTTTTGGTCAGCCGGGTGTACAACACATGAGCTTGGAGGGTTAACAGGAGCTGAGTGGGAACAATCACTCCCTTAGTGACTTCTCTACCCTGCCGAGTCCTACTGATGAGCCACGGAGGCTGGCCACGGGCAGATGCAGACCTGCCTGGCTCAGGACCCTGACCACCAGACTACCGTAGACAATTGGCTTGATTTTCACTTTCTATGGTCAAACATGTCACCTCAAGCCAGCTCAGCTCCAAGGAGACCCCCGCTTACCTCCGGCCCAAGGAGGATAGCCACTGGTTGATCATTTGACATCTGACAAGTGTGGTTTCGAGTCCTCGTTTGGAGTACAAGGAACTCATGCGAGCTTCCTAGTGAGCAGCACAACTCATTATTATAGAATCATAGAATTATACAGCACAGGAGGAGGCCATTCAGCCCATTATGTCTGTATGAAATATGTGAGAGCATCGCCACCATCTTTCTACTCACAGCTCAGACATGTATCCACATATTGTATCAGCTTCCACCAATTGGAGATGTAGGGCTTGAACAGCAGCTGCTTGTCTCTGTGTATACAATCAAGGTGGACTCCAAGGTCAGGATATATGAACGTATGTTTATAAACTGAGACCACAGGTAACACCTTCCAGCAGCTGTCATCCTAAGCCTCAGAGTTTCCTCATCAGCTATCTGACAGATATCAGCCTAGTGATGTGCCACCCACCTTGATGCTCTACATGTCCAAGTCCAATGGCTATGTATATTCTATGAAGCATTATGAGTGAGGCAGCGAAGCTGCTTCTTGATATCTCAAGTTGAATTCCTTCCCAATGTATCAGGTTTCTCTTTATAATATACATCTCCTCGTAACCACCATATTCCACCACTGCACTAGTTCCTTATCGCAGAGTGGATTGATTTCAAGATCCTCACTCTTGTGTTTAAATCCCTCCCTCCTCTGCACCCCACTACCTCTCTAACCTCCTCTCTCCTCACAGCAGTTCCCATTGCCTTTGCTCTACTGGGTCTAGCCTCTTCTTTGTTCCCCGAATCCTCTGCTCCACTATCGGTGGCCGTGCTTTCAGCCACTACGCCCCAAAACATTGGAACTCCCTCCCTCAAGCCCTTCGCCTCATCCCCTCCTTTCCCTTTTTCAGGTTGCACCTGAAGACCTTTTCGTTCGACAGTGATTACAGTCACGTTCCCCCTCCCCCTGGCTCGGCCTCGGGCTCTGCCACTGTAAAACGCTCTGAGACGCCGCTCGGCATGGATGGAGCTATCTAAATGCAAGTTGTTGTCGTATTCCTCCCCCTCAACCACCATCCCCACACACCCCTCTCAGAAAATATCCCTTGCTGTGACATTTTCATCTTACACAGCAATAACCTCTGGGCTAAATTACCCAATTGCTGTGGCATGGCCACATGCCCAGTAGAATGTGAACTGGTTCTGATACACAATCCTACCACCAGCAAACATTCTTTCACCTCCTCAGTCTGAGTTGGATTTGAACATGGGCCATAGAGATACAAGGGCTGGGTGTTAAACTCCAGGATCATCCAGGCCCCTACATAGTCCAATTCCAAATACAACTAATGGACTTGGACAACACGCATGTCCGCAAAGCTCATTTAACCCCACCACCATTCCTTCTGGGGTGGGGGGGGGGGGGGTCAAACAAACATTCAGTCACTAAATGTATAGGACGCTACTTACTGGTTCAGTGTAATGTCCAGGATGAACGTGGATCCGAAGGCCTCGATTTGGAAGCTTGCGTGAGTAAGGTGAACAGCCTGTAGGAATAAGTGAGAGGTATGTTATGAGCAAAGGTATTCGATGGTCAGATGGTTGAGGAGTTTAATCCTCACGGCACCCTTGACCTCATAGTTTAGGACAATATTCAATGATAAGGAGTTATAAAAACCATAGGGAGGGAGCACAATGAATGCATTTAAAAATCAAAGTGATGCTCAATCACCCTTTTTGGCACCCTGCTCCATTTGTTAATTGCTCTCTGGATAAAGAAACCCCTTCCTGGTGTTTGTTCTGAAATCGCCCTTTCCAACCCTTGAACCTGTGTTCTCTTGTCTCCTTCCAAAAGTATTGTTTACTTTCTCAGTCTCATTTAAAATCCCAAACTGTACAACTCTATAAGGTCGCCTCTGAAATGTCTCTTTTCGAGGTTGAAGATCCCTCCCTGGTTGTCTGATCATTGCTTATAGCTTATTCCTCTAACATTGAAGATCATCTTCATTGATCTCCTGTGAACCACCTTTAGAGCCTAACAATAACTTTACGCGACCAGAACTATATGAGGTACAATATGTAGGATATAGATTGTTACTTATATTAAAAAAACATATATATATTACTTTCATAAAAAAAGCAATATACCAGTGTACCTTATGTTTATTTATATACCAATATATCATAATATATGGATATTAATAATGTACAACATGTAACATATATTGTTATTTATGTACAGGAATATAACATATTAAAAAACTAATAAAATTACTTATTAAAAAATGCAGTTCAAGCAAAATAAAATTGTTTTAAATGACTCTGCTCAGCAGGTCTCGTGGCGTATCTAACAACTAAAAGCATTAGTTACAAAAGGTTGCGATCTATAATTAAAATAACTGAATGTCAATTACTTTGATAGATATTTCCACGGCTTTTCTGCTATACTCTAATCTTCTGAGCTGGTGTCGCCTGGAATTAATTTTTACTTCCAAAGATGCATTATAATTAAAACCTTGTAATTGCAGCCTTCTAATCACTATCTATTATTTCAATTTATTGAAGCGTGGATGTGATTTTCCATTCAATTCGGGCATTATTTTATCAGTTCGACCATATTTTTGGACACTTTCTCCCTCTCCGACCCACTCTGCCCCCACAACAACCCCTCAACTCAGCTCCCATTCCCAGTTCGAACTGCCAGTCAGCTGTAGGAAGCACTTTGAGATGTGTTCCTGACATGAAAAGAGCTCTATAAATATAACATTGTGTTGGGTTGTTGTATTTCTCACTTGGACAGAAATAAACGTAAGCGATTAGGAGAACCTCTCAGGTAAGGTAGTGGTAGTGTTGTTAACGCAAGCACATTTTTTTACAGCAGTGTGAATCAGCTGTGCAGCAACAACAAAACAACAAAATTACACTTGTATAGCGCCTTTCACATCAGGGGGACGTCCCAAGGAGCTGGAACAAACAGTGTGGAGTCCTGCAGCGTAGTGATTAGCGCACTTGCCTCGCAAGCAAAAGGACCCAGGAGGTGCGAAACTTTAGCAAGTTTCCTCACTCCACGTGCCTCCGTTTACCGAGTGGTAAATAGAAAGCTGGTTGTTAGTCGATTAGCGGATTGCTTTCTGGAGATAACAATCCCTGAAAAAAAAATTGGTCACTCATTCGGCAACTGTTTGTGGGACACTGCTGTGCGCAATTGGCTGCTGCATTACAAGATACACAAGATACAGTACATCCACTTTACAGTACATTCTGTGAGACACTTTGAGATGTTTCAACGACATTATAAGGTGCTACATCAAATGCAAGTATTATTATTATATACAGTGCAAATCAAGGTTGAGAAGTGTGCTGGACCCCTTCGCCTGCCACTGCCTGTAGGAACTTGGTCTTAAAAACAGTATTAACCTGAATCTCATTGGGCTCCACTCACTCAAAGCGATCTGTAGCAATAAGCAGTTGTTGAAGTTGCAAGAGGTCTGAGAGACTGAATCTCTGTGAATGGCTGTGCTGGCGCTCTCGCCTTTGAGTCAAAAGGTTGTGGGTTCAAGCCCTACATCACGACTTGGAACTCATCTACACTGACACTCCAATGGAGTGCTGGGAATGAGCTGCATTGTCAAGTGGCGCCATCATTCAGAGCAAGTCGTAAAACCAAGATACCATTTGCTTGTCCAAATGGACATCAACGATCCCATGGCACTATTTGAAACGGGAAGGAAGCTTATTCCAGGGCTCTGGCCAACAATCCCCCAAATAAAATTGATCACTCACTCCATGGCTGTTTACAGGACATTGCTGAGCGCAAACCGGATGCACGTTTCGCCCACAGAATGCACAGTCACTGCACTTTCTCGTGAAGCACTGCGAGATACCTTAACCTTGGCAATGTTTGTTAATGAATAGGAAATGAGTATTTTACTAGGTTAAGCGAGGAGCATTCCAGAAGGAAGTGGAACCTTGGGAGGGTGGGGACATTGACGTGAGGATGAACGGGATGAGATTCAAGGTAATGGGGAACAGTTGGCAGTGAGGAAACTGAGGCACAAATTTGGGCACAAATGGGACAGAGACCTGCAGCCTTGCTGGATGGTAGCGGGAATCTTACGATACTTTGTTTATGGAACATGAGCCAAAATTGAAGCTGTCACAGCAATGCAGCCGTGGGCATGTGATCAAAAGCCAGGCATATTTTTCCCTGTCTTAAATGTAGGCGATGCAAGCAGATGAGATTCCTGCTATAACCCCACCCCCACACACACACACACACACACACCCATACACACACAAGCACGCAAACATATTAAATGAACCAGTTGACAGTCTGTCTCCTGAATAATCTTAAGAAAGCCTTAAGCAGCGTTTGACTGTGAGGCATACTTACACATTAGCCACAAAGCTCAAACACCCCCTGCCCTGTCTCCACCCTCCTTGAAATTATATATCAGCAGGAAAGATGGAATTCTGTTTCCTGTTTTCCGATCATTCTGCTGCTGGAAGCAATTTGAAACTGCTTTGTGATGCCATTACATAATATCCCATTGACCGGATCTCCCATCTAGACACACATAGGCCCTTCTACTTTGAAGCCAAAGAACAAATGCAGCATCAAAGAGGGTATGTCTAGATGAAAAAATCTATCAACGTGGTGACATTTTAAGGCATCATAAATTGCCAACTGGTAGAAAATCAAGGTTTCTACGTGGTTCCAGGTTGGTTTTAGTCCAGGAAGTAAGACTGTAGTACTTTGCAGGGCCAAATGAAACAACAAGAAATCCCTTCATAATTCTATAATTACAACATAGGCTTTATAATTCATGCTCTCGATTAATCCAACATGACAAAAGAGATAACCTGTTATTTTTCAGTAAGCAGGTTTACCAATGGCAGAATAGGCAATGGTAGAATAGGATGATTGGCAACAGTCACAATGGTATTGATAAAATAATGAAGTTAACAAAACTAACAGAAGAAATCAATATCAGTAGAAAAATCCAAAGATGAAAAAGAAAAGCCTGTGTGCATTACAAACTTGAGAGACCCTTTGAGGCTTACATCTATTCGCAGCTTTCTATACCGTTCAGGTGTGCGGAGTACGTTTCCTTACTCCACAGGCCTGATAATAATCCCTTGAAAAAAACAATAATAAACTGATCATTTCAATCCACGACTGTTTGTGGGACACTGCTGTGCGCAATTGGCTGCCGCATTTCGCCCACAAATATAGAGTCAATTCACTTTACAGCATATTCTGTGAGGCGCTTTGAGACGTCTAGAAGAAAAGCTACATCAAATGCAAATATATCTTGTGAAGCACTGTGGGATGTCTCGACAATGTGATAAGGCGCTGCATCAATGCAGGGAATGTTTATTATGAATGAACAGGAAATTAGCATTTGGGGAGGACAAATTTGCAGGGCTATGGGAAGGATTATTATTATTAATAATTGCCATTTGGCAATTAGAAGAAATGACCAGGTTTAATCCTGTTCCAGTCTGTGGGCTCAGATGTGAGATTCAGCGAAGAGAGTGTGGATTTACATTGGAAAGGAGGGGGCAAGTCCTTCATAGATTTACATTTAAAACACACTTGATGTGTTTGGTATGTTTGCGGCAAAATAGGTTTCCTCCACTTTATATCCAACAGACTTTCAATTTATATAGCGCCATTCGCACAGGATAGAGCCTCAGAGCCCCGCAAAGTGGCGGGGTGGACGCTGAAAAGGTGCATAGATGCAGGTTCAGAAAAGGTGCATAGATGAGGTAAGTCTTCAGATGGGACTTAAGGATAGATAAAGAAGGAGTAAGGTAGAGTGATTGAGACCAAGACTTCTAGAGTTTGGGGATGGAGCAGCTGAAGGCAGGGTCACCAATAGTGGAACAGAGGGATCAGGACACACAGCAGGCCTGTGTTAGCCTATTTTTGTGAATTACGTTTGATTCACTGAGTAATCTCAGTCAAGGGCCCATAATACATAGGCTGAGGGTCTTATTATAAACATCCAAAAATGAAGCCAATTTTAGGATCTTTTGTGAGTTAAATGTAAGGTTATCCTATGGTCCACCGGCGTTAGAAGTGTGACTCAGTGCCTCTCCGAGCCCAAGAAATGCAACGTCAGGAGAGTCAAGAGTAAGAAATGTGACACCGAGATGCAATGAAGGGAAATGCTGAACAATGAGAAATCGGATGCCGGGAAATGTTGCACAGGAGCCGATACAATGCACGGAATCTTGAGTATGAGAAATGCGATGCAATCAATTGCCAAGAATGAACTTCTCCTCTTTCATATGAAACATTAATCCAAGGTCTCATTGGCCTGCTCGGGGGGAACATTAAATATTACTGTATTTGCAAATAGAAGAGAGTTTTATCCCAGTGTCCTGGACAACAATCCTCCAGATAAAATTGGTCATTTCCACTTCATGGCTGTTTGTGGGTCACTGCTAGGCACAAATTGTCTTGCCTTGCTTGACAACAAGTACATAGACACTAAACTTTACAAAAGATCCTGTGAATCGCTTTGAAAAGTCATGATTACGTGGTAACACAACAACAAATTCAAAGATCAGTATTGTTGGAAATGCGAAAGCAACATCAGTTGAGCTGAATTCAAGGGCAGAATTCTGATGTAGGACGACAATGGACACATATTATTTCCCACCCTATACATCCAGCTAAGTTGGTGAATTTACTCCCCAGCACTTCTCCTTAGCCAAGACTTATTAACTGAGTGAGTGAAAGGCAGGGTCCTCACTGCAAGTCACCACACAGCTGGGCTTTTTTCCACAAGCACTTAAAAAGCAGACCATGATTTCATAGCCTGAAATATTTATTACCTCACGCTGCTGACAGGTTGAGGATTCAGACGCTCGGAAGGTTACCGTTCGTTCATCAATAAACTCACGGACCTTGAAGTGCATTTACTGTAAGGACACAATGTCCAGCTCATTCTGATACCGATAGGCCAAAAATCAAGCTCCAAGGTCCAACGGCTACATAAGAATAAGAATAATGATCCTTGAATTTGATATAGCACTTTATCACATCTTCAAGAAGTCTCAAAGCACTTCACAGAATATGCTGTAAAGTAAATTGACTCTATATTTTGTGGGTGAAATGCGGCAGCTAGTTATGCACAGTGTCCCACAAACAGGAAATGAGTGGAATTTGTGGAATGAGTGACCAAATTATATACACTAATTTTGAAGGAATTATTACCATTATGTATGAATGAAAGACACATAATAATTCCATCCTTCAGATGAGACATTAAACAGAGGTCCAATTTGCCTGTTCAGGTGAACATTAAAGATCCCATGGTGTGATTTGAAAAGAGAAGTCAATTTCACCTGGTTTTCCCGGCTAACAATCGCCCAAATAAACTTGGTCACCCACTCACTCTATGGCTGTTTGTGGAACATTGCTGTGTGCAACTAGCTGCCAAGCTCGGTCGAAAAGGAAGAGGAAGATTTTTGAGGCGTAGCGGCTGAAAGTATACAGCATTTTACAGCGCCTTGGGATGTCCTCTCGACGTGAAAGGCGCTATATAAATGTAAGTTTTGTTTGTTTGTTTGTTTGTATGACCTCCGATGGTTAGGGCGGAAGGTGCGAGGGACAAGAAGGAAGGCAGTGCCAATTGAGCGAAGGCACCGGGTGGTGGATTGGGAAGTGAGGAGGTTGGAGAGGTAGGGTGGTGCCAAGGAGGAATGGATTTGAACACGAGTGTGAGGATCCTGTAGTCGATTTGTTGGGTGATAGGGAGCCAGTGGAGCCTGGCCAGAACTGGTGAGATGTGGGTACAGAGTTTGGTCTGGGTCAGTATGTGGGGCAAAGTATTGAATGAGCTGGATCTTTCGAATGGTGGAGCTGGGGGAGACCGATGAGAATTATATATGACTTTCTTCTATCCATAGATGCTGCCTGACTGACTGAGCGTATATTGGAGTCCCCAAACTGAAACTTCAACAAGAAAAGAAAGCTTGCTTTTGCTTGCTCTACTGCATGCAAGTTAGTGAGTGTGTCTCATACAGATTGCAGTCTCCTACCAGTTTAACTCAGCACCACCTGCTGTGTGACCCTGCAAACTCACAGCAGTCTATGACTTGTCTAATTTGTCAAGAAAATACTTTCCTCAGGATTTCTTTACCTTCCCAACATCTCTGCAACACCTGGATCAGGTGGTGATCACCTGGATCAGGAGGTGTTGTGGGGAGGGGCGGTGGGCTGGGTGGTTTGAGGGAAGATGAATCTAGTTTGGAGTACAGCCCTGTATTTCTAAACAAAGTTTCGGTTAGAAATGTCAACAAAACATGGAGGAAATCCCACTACAGGCATAGACCAGCTCAGAGTGGAGTTCCTGTGCATGGCATGACATACTTCCAGTTTCGAAAACCCAGCCCTCCCCACCCTCCCCCCATCCATTTATCCAAATCATATTCTTTATTAAGGAATTGGCTTACAGATTTAGGAAGATTTACACAGAAGCTACAGCATGATTATCCTCCGCATGAGAGTTAGGAATTAGTGTAGAGAGCTCAATGTTTGGATTAATTGGGAACAGCCCTCTGAAGTTATTCAAGCAGGGAAGGTAATGAGAATGAGTGCGTGTGCGTTAGTACATGTTCTCGCTGCGTATTTCTCTAACTCCGTGTATTTCAATAACTCTGTTCTGTCTCTCAAGTGCATTTCTCCAATTCTTGTGTGTGTGTTTCTCTAACTGTGTGTGCGCATGTTTCTCTAGTTGCATGTTCTAGTTACATAGAGTAATAAGTCATGGAAATGGACTACTCAGCTAAAATCAGTCTGTGCCGGAGTTTATACTCTACTCATGCCAACACCCCTCTCCTACACCTCACTAGACCCTTCCCTCTCATATATGCATCAAGCATTCTCTTAAATAAGTGGATTTATTTTCCTGGATCAGATCACTAAATAAGGAATAACACTAATACAGTACTACTATAATAATAATAAGAATAATCAGGTGTGAAAGGTGCCAGCTCGAACGCACAGATTATTCTTATTAACAAATAATAATAATTTGGTCACTCAATGCATCATTGTTTGTGGGACATCGCAGCATGCAAGTGGTTTGCCGTGTTTCACTCACAAAATACAAGGTCACTATACTGATCATAATAATAGTAATCCTTGCATTAGATATAGCGCCTTGTCGTGTCTTCAAGACATCTCAAAGCACTTCACTATACACAATATAGTCTGCAAAGCACTTAGAGATATCTCAACAACACGATTAGGCGTGATATCAAATGCCAGGATTATATTTATTATCATTACAAATTCCCGCCCCATCTCATGCCTCCATATCGAATCATGTTCCTGGTAACCTTGGCCAACATCATGGCCTGATATGGAGGTTAGTTATGTAATGGTGTACTCATGCACACTGGAGTTTATCTAGTAATCTTGTGTCAGCAATTAATTAAAAACAAGGACACTATTGTTTTCTTTCCTTCAAGCTGACGTAGCAATTGGGTTCAATTGCACAGTTATTGGCAGCTCTCCAGCACCTTGTTCAAACGGCCATTCCCTGTGTGTTAACTCGGACAGGAACTGTTGGCAGCCAATTCAACTGTTTAGTCCATCACAGCATCACCGAACTCTCACACACCAACTAACAAACTCCGTCAGGAATCAATGCAGCAGGAATCAATCATTCACCCACAAAAAACAGTTACTGTACTCAGTACTCAGTACACCTCTGCCTTGCCGGACTGATATGGAAGCTTAGGTGAGAAAATCAGGTCCAATGAGCAGGACATTCTGGCTAAATGTAATCACAGCTCTGGCTTTGCAAGAGAAAGCAAGTTCATTCCCCAGACAGGACAAAACTTTAAGCAAGTTTCCTTACCCGCATGCCTCTGATTACCTAGCTGTAAGTTTTTTGGGGTCAAACAAACAGGTGACATATGCAGAAACCCATCACCACGATTAACAGTATCTAGACCGAGCCGAGATTTTCATGCTTCCCACCTATACATGGAAATCACAGAGATATTTGTTGGAATAGAATACGCACTCTTTCCCTGAAGGAATACATCCTCCTTAACTAATTCCAGAAGTCTCCAGAGTGTGGGGTTGGGGTACTGCTGGAGTCTAATCCTACTCTTTGGAGCCTTGTCTTACAGGGTTAACATGAGCTTCCGCCAGTGACTGGTCTGCCCTTCCAGGCCCTGCCGATGAGCCAGGATGGCTGTGCTGTCATCAGCAGTGCCCTGGAAATTTGCAGACCGGCCTGGCTCAGGAACCTCCACAGATGGGTGGCTCAATCCCGGCATTTCATTGCCTGTCACCTTGGAGCCATTTCAATGAGTGGGGCATTCACCCACATAGACACCGGACAAGGTTGAATTATTTTTTAATGTTTGGTTTCAGGTGAAGCCAGGGTTTACTGTACATCCTGTGAAGCGCTCCTTAACTGAAAGGCTCTGAATCAAATTTAGGGGATCAATCCATTACAGTCCTGGATTGCATGCACACCGGCTGTGTCCATTTCAGGTCTAGGCAATGGCAATGAACACTGTATGTGGTTTGGTGCTTTGGGTTTCTATTCAGTGGGTGTGAACAGGAAAGAAAGATCTTGCATTTTTACAGTGCTCTAGCGCTGTGGAATGCCCCAAAGTGCTTCACACATAATTGGTGATCAACTCAATAGATCTTAAAAGGTCCCTGAGGGAAACTCCCTTCTCTTTTGAAATAAGAGTCAGAGGAATTTTAATGTTCACCTGAGGAGAGGTGGACAAGTTCCCTAAAGAATAAAAATGGTGTCCTGCAGCTCAGTGATTAGAACACTCGCCTCGCAAGCGAGAGACTTGGGTTTGATTCCTGGCAGGGCGAAGCATTGGGCAAGTTTCTTTAATCCACCCGGTTGTTAGTTGATTGGCGGATCGCTTTTCCGCAGGTTATAATTCCTTTTTTTTATATAAAGAAATTGGTCCCTCAATCCACGACTGTTTGTGAGACACTGCTGTGCGTTATTGGTTGCCACGTTTCTCCCACAGAATATGCCAATTCACTTTCAATTTCCAATTCACAGTATATTCTGTGAAGCGCTTTGGGACATCTCAAAGACGTCTCAAAGGCGCTATATCAAATGTAAGTATTATTATAGATCCTACGACAAACCAGAACTTCCCCCAGCACTGGACTGGAATGCAAGCCTAGACTGCGAGCTCAGATTTACAACTTGGGGCTTAAACCCACAAATGTTTCATCCAGAGCAATGGGTGGTTTTATAATTAGATAACAATAACGTTATTAACCATGCATTTGATGCAGCATCAATAGGACGTGTCAAAGAGCTTCACAGGACTCACTGCCAGGTGTATTTTCTATACGGACATTTTTCCTGCAAAATGGGAGTGAATTAGACTGGTTCTGGTCCATTGATTTTTTTTTGAAGCAATGCGATGAGTGGGAAGTAGATTGATTCACCAACTCTCTACAGACTGGGAAGAGGGCTTGGTGCAATAATGTCCCGTGCAGCGTACGCAGATGCAAGTGTGTTGTGTGTGTGTGTGTGTGGTGACAAGCTACTGAAATTGCTAAAGGTATTAAAAATGTTCACAGGTTCTTCTTTCTGTCATTCTACATCTGCAGAGAGAGATAGAGAGAGAGAGAGAGATGTGTGTGCAGATTGCCTAACCCTGAATAAATAAAGCATACAGAGGAGGTGGGTGGAATAACTGAACACCTTATTGATAAGAATGATAATCCACACATTTAATGATGAGCCTCTAACCAAATTGTCTCAGAGAGCTGCACAGGTCATTGCTTGCCAGTGAAGTGACTGCATTTCGCTCGCATGATGCCCGAAGCTAAAATTATAATTGCATGTTACACAAATACTGTACTGACCTCCTACCTCCAGGGTACTAGTAAACCCAAACCCTCCTTTCTTCTCCTGTCTTCTGCTGCCCCATTCCTCTCCTTGACAGTCTGCTCGGCCTCGCGTCTCACAACCTGTGGTTGAGTTTTAAGCAACTAGCCCCATAACCTCTGAAACACTCCCTCTAACCCTCCATTCCTCTCCCCCCTCCCCCACTATCATCTTGCTATCTGTCTTTGAAAGCCCGCCTAAAAACCTATTAGGTAGAAAGCTCTAATCAATATTCATAATACTCTAATAATAATAAGCTTTACGCTTTATAAGCGTCTGTCACTTTTCCACATGGTACAGTTTCTGATGTCACTCACCTCTGGAGTAGGTAAAGTGATACGGTAGTGGTTTGGTTACACGCAAGGGCTTGTTCAGACAGTCAGCAATTAAACCCAAATGCAATGAACCAGCTTTATTCCGATTTTCCCCAGTTACTCACCCTCACCCCACCTGGGGGCATTCTTCAAATGCTCAGACAGTGTCACCAGTTACAATAATAATCTGAGCGTTCAACACAGAATCCTTCACCTTGGGAGGACATTGAATCTGTGCACAACCTGGTGACGAAATATGTTGACAAATTCTGTTGTTTTTGTGTCAGGAGAAAGGAAAAACGCAAAAGAAGATATTGTACTTTGTATTTATTTTAGATTTTGGTTGTTGCAAATATATTTGCAAATAAATATATTTTTATAAAAAAAAAGGACATCTCAAACGCCTTTATATAATTTACATAAAGTGCAGTGACTGTGGACTATGGAGTCTCGTAGCTCAGTGGTTAAAGCACTCGCCTTGCAGGCAAGAGACCTGGGTTCTATTCCTGGCAGAACAACAACCAATATATTGGTGTAGCACCTATCACGTCAGGAGGACGTCCCAAGGCGCTGAAATGTTGGGCAAGTTTCCTTACTCAAAACGTCTCTGTTTACCTAGCAGTAAGTAGGAACCCAGTTGCTAGTCGATTGGCAGATCGCTTTTCCTGAGATAATAAGCCCTCAAGAAAAAAAAAAGAATTTGGTCACTCAACTGTTTGTGGGACACTGCTGTGCGCCATTGGCTGCTGCGTTTCACCTGCAAATATAGTCAATTCACTTTACAGTATATTGTCTGTGAAGCGCTTTGAGATGTCTAGAAGACGTGAACAGCACTGTATCAAATGCAAGGATTATTATTATGATTATCATTATTTGTAGGCAAAGCACAGACAGCCATGGAGTGAGTGACCATTTTTTATCTGGGAGGCTGTTGGTCAGGACACTGGGAGAAACTCGCTTCTCTTTTCATATATTGCCAATGGATCTTGAATGTCCACCTGAACTGGCACTCTGCGTTACATTCTATCTGAAGGACGGCAACTCCAACAGTGCATTGGAGTGTATCAATCAGCCTGGATTATGTGTGTGTTCAATGTCCCGAAGTGCTACCAACCGAGCCAGGCTGACACCTTATGCACTTGTGGTGGGTAATCCAGCTCAGCTCAACCAAACACAAGAACATCTCAAGAATCAACCCAGCCTTATTTTCCCCAAATATCACTGTCATCGCCCCAGGCTGAGAGAAGACATCTGACAGCTCTAGAGAAGCAATGGAATCTGGGGGTAAATCCCAATGTATATGGCTCCTCAAACAACCACAACACCAATTAATTACATGTGTAATAATAAGAAGAATCCTGGCATTGGATATTTTCACGTCTTCTAGACTGTCTCTGAAAGTGCTTGGCAGAATATACTGTAAAGTGAATTGACTGTATATTTGACAGAAGTGTCCCACAAACGGTCGTATTGCGCCTTTCATATTGGAGGACGTCCCAAAGCACTCAACAGTCAAAAATTTACACCTGAGTTGGAGTTTGGGTTAGAACGTATAGACCATGGGGAGGGTGAGAGTATAGGAGTGTGATTGAAGACCCGGTCATAGAGGAAGCCTTGCGAGTGGCCTTGAAGGAGGCAAAAGAGGAGGCGAGGCATAGGGGATGTTGGGATGGAGTCGCAAAGGGTGGAGACAGAAAAGGCTGAAGGCTCGGCCTCCGATGGTGTGGTTGGTATGGTGGGTGGGTGGGTGGGGGTGGGTGGGTACAGAGGGAATGGACAGGTCAGTAATGGGGGTTAGCAGTTCACAGAGGCAGGGAGGAGCAAGGCTGCAAGGGGCTTTGAAAGCAAGGATGAGGATTTTCAAGGAAACCCAACAAGTGCTTTCATCCACAGAGCCATCAGCCTAACACAAGCACTGAGTTAATAAACACAATATTTTACAGGGCGCAGGAATACCGCTGCGGTTCTCACAGTCGAGTCAGATTAAATAGGGGAACGCAATCATATATTTTTGGGGGGGTGAGTGGGAAGTGAGTGGGGGGGGGAGGGAGGGGAGAGCTGCACCAAACTCAGCCACACTCAAGTCACACCGCTCCACGGTATGTGGTGTGAAGCGCTTTGAGACATCTCAACGAGGTAAGAAGGCGCCAGCGTTATTGTTAGGGAATGGTTTATTATAATCACACAACTCTCACAGCCAGGAGGGAATGAGAGCAGCCAGAATACGGCAGGCTCTACTCTCCTCTGCAGCATTGAATTTCCTGCACAAACACACACACACACACAGTGGAGAGCAGAGATTTGCAATGCAGTTTCCCCCTGTAACCCTTGAGCTATAGTATAGGTGGGAGACCAGGCTGGGGGACAGGGGTGGGAGAGAGATGGGGGGAGATGGGGGGAGATGGGGGGAGAGGGAGAGAGATGGGGGGGAGAGGGAGAGAGATGGGGGGAGAGGGAGAGAGATGGGGGGAGAGGGAGAGAGATGGGGGGGAGAGGGAGAGAGATGGGGGGACAGGGGTGGGAGAGAGATGGGGGGAGAGGGAGAGAGATGGGGGGAGAGGGAGAGAGATGGGGGGAGAGGGAGAGAGATGGGGGGAGAGGGAGAGAGATGGGGGGAGAGGGAGAGAGATGGGGGGAGAGGGAGAGAGATGGGGGGAGAGGGAGAGAGATGGGGGGAGAGGGAGAGAGATGGGGGGAGAGGGAGAGAGATGGGGGGAGAGGGAGAAGGCAGGGGGTTCAATGTGATGAATGTTTGAGCCAGAGTGAAGTCTGTACCTGATCGTGTTTTTGCTGATACTTGGCCTTTGTGTCCAGGATGTGGTAAGTGCTCTCGTTGTCATCGTACACGTAATAGATCAGTCGTAAAGGCCACGTTATTTCTTGCTGAATTGCATCGCCGCTCTGGTTGGCTGCTGAGCCGGGGAGCGACGCCGAGCGCTCTCCCTTACTCTGGTTCTGATGCGGAACTGCTGATAGGAAACCAAGGGGGAGAGAGGGGAGGGGGAAAGGGGGGGAGGGGGAAAGGGAGGGGAGAGGAGGGAGGGAGGGGAGAGGGAGGGAGGGAGGGGAGAGGGAGGGAGGGAGGGGAGAGGGAGGGAGGGGGAGAGGGAGGGAGGGGGAGAGGGAGGAGGGGGAGAGGGAGGGAGAGGGGAGAGAGGAGTGGGGCATAGGAGGGGAGGGGGAGAGGAGGGAAAGGGGAGAGAATGGAGGGAAGGGGAGAGAGGGAGAGGGGAGGGTGAGTGAGGGAGGGTGAGGGAGGGAGAGGGAGGGTGAGGGAGGGAGAGGGGGAGTGAGGGAGGGAGGGAGGGGGAGGGAGGGAGGGGGAGTGAGGGAGGAAGGGGAGAGAATGGAGGGAAGGGAGAGAGGGAGAGGGGAGGGGGAGTGAGAGAGAGGGAGGGAGGGGGGAAGGGAGGGGGAGAGAGTGGAAAGGGAGAGAGGGAGAGGGAAGGGGGAGGGGAGGGGAGGGAAGGAGGAGAGGGGGAGAGGGGAGAGAGGGGAGGGAAGGAGGAGAGGGGGAGGGAAGGAGGAGAGGGGGAGAGAGGGGGAGGGGAGAGAGAGGCAAGGGGGAGAGGGGAAGGGAGAGAGAGATGGTTGAGAGGGGAAGAGGGAGAGAGAGGGGTGTGAGAAGGGGAGTGAGAAGAGAGTCGGGGGTAAAGGGTGATGGAGAGAGGGGAAGGGGGGGGGGGGGGAGAGAGGGGAGTGAGAAGGTGGTGGACAGCGGGCGGGGTGTGGGGTGGGGGGGGGGTCGGGAGAAGGGAGAGAGAGGAAGGAAAGGGGACGAGACGAGAGAGAAACAGGGGGAGAGGAAGAACAAGGAGAGAGGGAGGTTGAGAGAGTATGTGTGTGTGGAGGGGAGGGGAGGGGGAGAGAATTTTTTTTATTATTTTCTTATACAAATACAA